>JAXGGA010013138.1:0-30000 GCA_038373865.1 Uloborus plumipes
CATTAAAACACAAGTTTTAAACAAAATTCCATGCTTTTTAAGAGTGCCAAATGTAAAAAACTTAAATGCTGAATCTCTGGCTGAATTTTATTTTTGTTTCAACTATTTAAGTTTTTTAACATATACATAACATCTTTAAATAGTATTTCACTTCAGTATAAATAAATAGGAAATCTTTGACTCAGGTCATATTGTATTGATTAGGAGATTTATAGGTACTGCTTCTAGATAAATTCTTTTCCATATTTTCAGTAACAAATGCAACTTTCATTATATTTTCACAGAACAAACAGTAGACTTTTACTTTCTCCTTAATTTTTTTTTTTTGAGATAATTTGTACAACAACAGCGCAAAAGTAACTTTATTACTCATTTATAATTGAATTAAATGCATGCACAATATTTTGACAAAAAACTATTTGAAACTATTCGAATATATGAAATGTGTCTTGTTTGTTTATGAAAGGCAATTAATTATTAAATATATATAATTACATAATTAGGTGTGCTTAAATAATAGGGGCCTTGGTTTTAAACCCCCCCCCCATACACACACACACATTTTCTCTTTAAAACTTTCAGGTTATTTTTTCATGAACGCACAATCATCCCTGTAACACAGAGCTTTAAAATTTGTTTCCCTATCAATCACTTAAGATTTAGACTCAAAACATCTAGCAGTTGGCACTAATGTTAGAAATGTCTACATCAGAAGAAGGTTGTTTTCCAGCTTCTGAATTAGTCGGACTATTTCTGAAAATCAGATAGAGAATGAGCACTATAAGAGACGAACATGCACAACTTGCTGGCACTATGTATACAAAAACTTCAGGCGTCGTCTCAATCGTGAAGCTTACTGTGAAAGGTATCGCCAGTTCGCCAAAGGCAGCACTGCACAGCAAGATGCCGGCAACTTTGTTCGTGACGCTGATGTACGAGCCAAACCATGCGACCACTGCAGGAAAAAAAGACGCAGTCCCAATACCGAACAGTACTGATGTCAGCCATAATGCCCAGGTCTGATTTGAGAGGGCTGATAGGACAACAGCAGCCAAGGACATTATGACCAGGTCATATATTATGAGTGCTAGATTGGTGAATCTGATTGACATGAAGACCGAGCAAAACCTGGAGACGGAAAAGGCAGCCCAAAACGCCGAAGTGATGTAAGATCCGGTCGTTGTCGGCAGTTTCAACTTTCCTTTCACTGCGTAGGGTGTTAACATCTGAGCGAAACCTATCTCTGTGCCAGTCTGAATGAATAACAGCAGGAAAACCAGGCTGGTGGTGACGACGAAAAAGAACGGATTTTGCTTGATGCTGCTCTTGGTGTCGTCTTTTTCACAGTACTCGTCCGTTGGTGATATCACAAAAGTTGACAGATAAAGCAGAATCACGAGAAATCCAACTGCTCCCACAATGGAATACGCATACGTGATTTTTGGAACATTGTCAAATAAGTCTCCGTCTTGAAGTTGGTCCGTTGCATTGATGGTGAAGGATGTGGCGTTGTCATAGTTTAAACTTTCGCTTTGGAATTCGTTGTAGTTTCCTAGAAAAGGTGCGGCTATCAGGGGTGCTATCAGACCTCCAAGACCAAAAGTAAAATGCAGTGCTTGATAATACGGGTCGCTGTCTTTGCCCCACAAATTGAGTAAGCAAACATTGCAGCCTGAAAGAGAAAAAAAAAAGATGTTTATTAGAGGACATTTGAAATAAAAACTTATGTGCATTTTAGAATCATCTGAAAAGTAATCTAAAAGAAAAATATGACAGAAAGAGGCCCTTTTACAATTAAATTTATTGTGAACTAGCGGTACCCGCACGGCTTTGCCCGTGGTATAAAATAAAAATTTCATTTGTAAAATAATTGATATAGCAGAAGAAATGCTCTATTTTAGTTGTAATTCAACTATAATTCCTTCAAAGTATGATATAAAAATCTGGTTTGGACCCCACGCTACTTAATTTTTATGTGTAAATTTCTTAGTAGATGCCTTAAGTGCTAAAATAGTGCTTGGAGTGAGCTAGATAACAGTTCAAACATTTATATCTCTAGTTTGCCGCAAAACAATGCAAAAAAAAAAATGTTTCACAATGATTAATCTCCTAAATATCGCCGATTTTAACATCATTCAGTGGATTTTTCGCAAAATATCGCCAATAGCGCCAAATTGAGTCCAAATATAAAAAGAAAGCAATTTTTTTCGCCAACTTGGTGATATGTCGCCAAATTGGCGGAAAATGCTTGACGACCAAAAGCTTGGCGATATATTGCCAAGTGGTCGGGCCAATTCATATCACTTTTGTCTGCATTGAAATGAACACTGATTTACTCCATAAAAGGGGTAAAACACCCCCTTGGAACATTCGAATGCAACCCCAAGGGAAGATGTACAAAAATAAGCCAAAAGAGAAAATAAGAACAATTTTGTTGCTCACAGAAACCAACAGAAATCTTACCAAAGTTTAAAAGAAGAAGAAAGTTTTATTTCCTAGCTTTAAAAACAAAACGAACGATGCAATAACGCAATTCATACGATATTTGGTTAATCTGTGCTTTAGGTACCCTTTTCTCGCTAAATGGGCGATAGGCGCGCCAAGCGTGGTAACCCTGGCTATTTTGCGTAGTTTCTCTCGGAGCTTTCACTTCCGCGAGACACGCAAAAACGCGCCAAGTAATGTCCCAAAGCATTTTCACCCGGAAAAGACAGGTTGCCAGAGAATTGAAACAAATAAATACTACGCCTCCTCTAAAAAAATATTACAAAGTAATACTGTTTCCAAACGTCGCCAAAATCAATGTTGCCAAAATGCGAAATCTATGAAAATGAAAAAAAAAAAAAAAAAATCCGCCAAATCTTTTAATTAAGTCATTAGTATATTGGAAACAGGGTTGCCGGAAAAATACTACGCTCCTTATTTGGGCCGAAAAAATATTACCGTAGTATCAAAAATACTACGTCTGGCGACGCTGGAAGAAGAACGAAACAAAAATAGGTATGAACACGTAACCATGGTAACAACATGAAAAGTTGATTTCCGTTGATAAAATAATTCTTTTCATCTTCCTTTTCAAACAAATTTTATTATCGAGCTGAACCATTTTAGAATCGTTTGGCTTGCTTTACTGAAGGTAAGCCTTGAATTTCGGGATTCTAAAAACAATTATTACAGCTCTCCTGATAATCGTAGAAACTTCGAGAAAACTTCATTTTGAGCAGAAAATTTCAAGCTTTCGAATGACATAAGATTTGAAATTGTGTATGAAATATTTCTTCCCTATTTTATCGAATTTCCGCTAAGAATTCGGATAGAAAAAGAACGAAATGGAATGTTCGAAAAATCGCTTCGAGGTGCAAACCTACATGCTACAAACTAATTTTGTGCCAAGTGGCGTGAAAATCGACCGAACGGTTTTGGCGCTACGCGCGTAACAGACAGAATGACAGACCCACCTTCAGCTTTATTATTAGTAGAGAAGATCTTTTTTTTGGTGTATGTTTAGGAAACTACACTGTAGTGAAAATAATGCATTAAAAGAAAAATAATAACACCATAAAAATGCATTGGTAAATAGATACATATTTTGGGGTTGATATTTTATACAACTAATTGCCTAATTTCTCAGTAAATTTTTATGTACCATGGAAATGAACGTACTACTCGTTCATTTGTCAAAATTTCCTTATTTTAGCAAGCTTTAGGTCACTTGAGTACCTAAAATATCAAAATATTTATTTCATATTTAGCGCTTTTTTAATATAAAGGAACAAATTAAGATAAGAACTGCAAAAATTAGAACTTTTTTCTTTTAAATGTATATAAGTACTAGGGATGCACCGATTATTCGGCAGTACCGATTAATCGGCCACTTTGCCGATTATTAATAATCGGCAAAATCGGGCCGATTAATCGGTCGAAAAAATATTTTAAAAATATTATTCTTTAAAGTATACCTTCACTAAGAAACTATGATAAATAATTTTATTAACAGTAATAATAATACTCACAGTTGATATAAGTATTTTTAATTAATTTTCCTACTTTAAACAAATATAAGCATGTACAATGTTGCAACTTTTTTCATGTGACAATAGTTTTCTCCTTAGCACAGTGCTTTTAGATAATCTCTTAATCTCTAATTTTCGCAAAGAATAAAAGTCTTGAAACACATTGCTACTAATTATTGAAATTTTTAAATTAAAAGTATTCCTAAATTAGCGTGCTCATCGCAGACCCTCCTCCTTTTGTTTGAATTTTTATGTCCAATTAAAATAATTAACAATAAGTTAATGTAACATTATTGACAATAATATGAAAATTGGTTCTAAGAAATTAGATAAAATATTGAAATTATTTTGTGAAAATTAGGAAAATGAAAAAAAAATCTTCTCTCAAAAATAAATTACTTACATTTTTAAACTCGTAATTGTAAAAGAGAAAAAACAGTGATGGTGAAATTTTTAGTTTTCAAAACAATCATCCTAATCATTAATCGGAATCGGCCAATTTCCTTATTTGTGTATCCCTAACAAGTACTATCCTACACTCATTCAGTGTCTATCAAGCAACACTTTTTTCTTATGAAATGATGTGAGAACTAAGTTGAAATAGTTCAGGAGTTTCTTATTCAAAAAAGTACAATCGAAGAATTTGGCTGGTAGCAGATTTTTGACTCTACGTTGCGCTTTAAGCTAAGGGAAAGGTGGAGGGGTAGCTTTGGAATATTAATGCATTTGCATGAAAGTAGGCGTAGTTTTTGTGGGATTTTGATATAATTTATATTTATACCCTTTATCTTTCTCTCCCCTATCTGAACTGCTGGGCCTAAACGTACCAATTAGTATCATTTGAAACTGTTCTTTGATGTTAAATTGCATGAAATGTCAACTTACAAGCAGGGCCGTCGCTAGCTGAAATATCTGGGGGGGTGTTGAGAATTTGGCGGCCCTGGGCTCATCATATAGGCAGGGGCTACCCCCCCCCCCCTTCAATGCCGCCCTTGTCTCCGACTAAAGTTTGAAAAGAAAAAACTGCTGATAAATACGAGCCAATAAATAAATTTTGTGAACATAAAACGTAACAAAGTAAACTCCTATATTCATAGTAGGATTTGACCGAATTTTACCCTACGCTGTTTTAAACATGGGACCCCTTTTGTAGTCCATAAAACTTATGATACAGAACCTCATGTTTTTTTTTTCTCTCTTTGCTGGCTTTTCTCTTTTTTCCTTTATGTATGGGTGTATGTTTTTTTCATAAACTTTGAAAATGGATGGGCATTAAGAGAATGATGCAGTGACCACTTTAAATTGAGTATAAAATATGTGTAACTTCAGGGGGTTCGGGGGTTTCTTCCCCGAGAAATTTTTTTAAAAAGAGATTTAAAATTTAGCATTTTGAGTCCTTATGAGGAGTAATCAAGACTACAAAAATGTCAGGAGAAAAAATATGCAAACAAAAACTTTTTAAAAATTTTACCTTCTTTTGCAAATTAAAATCAATCAAATAGAAATTGATATAATTAATGTTTGATCATCGCTCCAACCCACCGACTAACACAACACTGTACTAAATGTAACATGATCAATCGGGAAAAAATACATTAAATAATTTGAATGAAATGGTGTAAAGATTTAGAAATCAGGAGAGTAACATCCCAGGAATTCGGAAAATTAATGGTTCATTTCATACACTTGATAAGAAGTAAAGTTGTAGCACTTTTCAGGGAGTTTTAAAGACATTAATTTTCAAAGACTATAGAAAAAATGTATGTTAGGCACTTTCCAGCAGCTCTTGTCCGTATAGATACATCAATTTGTTGTTCTCTTTCAATTATCAAGAGTTCAGAGGTGTCAGTTGCGAAAAGTAGCTTTGATTCAAGATAATATTTCTTTCTGAGTGAGCGGATATTTTAAAAACTGATTTGGAAATATTAAAAAATATTTGATCTTTCATAAAAACTGAAATTTTAATTGATGTTTGGCACTATAATTGAGAAAATACTGATCACTATAGATGAGCCCTTTTAGAATTTTCAAAAACCCAGCAAAAAATAATGTGCTGAAAAGCTTTTAATAATCTGCAGCAAATTTAACCATATTTGGAACAAGCTTCAAAAAACTTGCAGAATATTCGGAGAAAACTAAAAGAAAAAAAAAATTTGTGGATTTTCTGCGGATTATATTGAAGATAAAATGCAGATTTTTTTTTCTTTCTTCTACAATTGTTCAGAAACTTTTTTAAAAAACTTCAAAAAAAAAAATTTTTTTTTCTCATTTTCTGCGGCCTTTATATGCCGTGATTTCCATCAGTCAATATAATTTCCAAATATTTTATCCCATGTGTCCCGATGAGAGAACACTGTAGTCTCCTAAACACATTTTTTATTCAGCAAATTTTCACTGATGATTTGGATTCGGCAGAAATTATCGCTTCATTTGGTGAGATGAGTATTTTTCTCCTTCCAAAAAACTATGTTCGGGGGCTCCACCAGAGTATCTTTGGCTCCACTGTCTCCTATCAACAATTTCGAAATCTTTACATGCTTAAAAAAACTGTCTAATATATTTTTTTCTTATGTCTCCGTTGATATTGTAGTTTCTCAAGATTCATTTATTTTAATAATGTTGCAATAGCCAAAAATGATGTGTTGTGTTGAAGTGGATACCTTTAAATGCCACACTTAAATATCCCTACATTCATACTTTTCAAGATTCCAAGTTACAAAAAGAATGATATTTGTTAAATAGTTTTATACATTTTCTTTTCTTAAACAAAATTTTATTTTAGGTGTTCGAACGAAAATGCCGCCCTTAAGATTTACTGCCCCGGACAGGGGTACGGAATGTCCGCCGCTAGGGCCTCCCTGCATATAGGGAGGGTGAGGGAGATAGCTTCCCCCGAGCTTTGAAAACTAATATTTTTTTACAAAGGTGGAAGGTGGACGCAATTTCTGTTTTTTTTTCCTATAAAATTAGCATTTAGTATACCCCCTCCTCAAAACCCCCTCCTTGGAAAAATTCAAAATGACAAGCCTGAGTGGCTACAAACAGCTTTTGAGTTTTTGAGCACATGCTTAAAACTTTAAATTAATATGCAGAACTATTTATACAAACACCATATAAATGTTAAATGTCAAAAAATATTAACAAACAATAAATAATAATAGTAAGCATTTATTTGTTAAAATCTTAGCCTTTGGCAATCTGCTCTGTGCCGGGCATATTCTAAACGATTCATGAGGTACCTTTTTCTTCTTCCCGTGTTTTGCGGTGATTGTCCCTTGAACATTCATATGCTATTCAGTTTTGTGGGAAACGCAGATAAAGTTCAACTGCTTTAAAATGTTCTGGATACGCAGATCCAATTAATTACCATTAAAAAAAATTTCCCGATAAATATGAGTATTTTTCTTTTTTTCTCCTCCCTCTTTTCTTTTTTTAAATTGCAAGTTGAAAATCCAGTTTGTTCAGCAAAAAAGTAACAAAAAAAAAAAAAAAAAAACTATTGAAAAGAGACAAAATTTTTTATCTTCTCCTTAGTTTTTTAAAAATACATTTCACAAATTTTATTGGTTAAAAAAATTATCATTTAAAATTGACAGCGCCTGTGCTTCAATGCAGCCCATTTGCTTGCTAAACTCTTTAAATTTATGGCGTCCGTAATATCTTTCTCACATGCCAGCAGTACTAGAGAGTCTAAACGCTGATCTCCCATTGTACTCCTCAAAACATTTTTGATGAATTTCAGTTTACTGAAGGTCTTTCATTGGTAGCAACTGTTACCGGAGAAGTAAATCCAAGCCGACACGCGCGGTAAAAAAAAATTCGTTCGGTTCCAACACAAAGTTAAAAGTGATAAATTTTCTTTTTACTTATCTTCAGTTTAAACATTGCACTATTTTTCGATAATGGTATTTTGTGTAATTTTCTTTAATTTAAATTCATTTAAAATATAAAATTTTGCGGCCTCTGCATATTATCTTTTTTTCCCTTTTAATTATTGCATCGATCATTCATTTTAATTTATTTAATCTATAAAATTTGGCGGCCCTCAGCATGTATTCTTTTTTTTTCATATTGCATCGATCTTGTTGAATTATGTATATATAATTTGATTTATGTTTTATTAATTTAACTAATTTTAGTTACAAAGGTTCGCGCACCTTTTAATGCTCTCGCATATATTTATACAGTATTTTTTTTTTCCAAACTGGGCAGGGCGACCTATAGTTTTCCGTTTACATGACCCCATGAACGAGAAAATTTCGTATTTTTCGCAACGAATATTGCTGTGAAGGAATCTTAACTATTTTTCACGGCCCCAATTATGTATTTTTGATAAGTAATAATTGGGGCCGCGGAAAATACAGGACATTTTTAGAAATTCAGGTTTACTGATATTCTTAATAATGTTTGAATTATTCCGCTTCTCTTTTAAATTTCCTTTAAAGTCCTGAAATATTTTTCTAAAATTTCATTTTAATGATAAAATAAAATCGGCGGCCCCTTTCTTCAGAAAAGTGGGGGGGTGTAGCACCCCCCCACACCCCCCCTTGCCGACGGCCCTGCTTACAAGTGTCGAAAGCTGCCATAGAAGCTCCATTCAATGCCATGATGGAAGTGAGAACTTCGAAGCTCCGACTCCATGGAATCCCCAATATAGTGAGACACTCGAGTGATGCGCAGACGATCAAGATCAGTTGTTTCCACTTGATGGAATCGAAAATCATCCCACCTGTGAGAAACATAAGTACAATGGGGAGAATTACATGGGGGGGGGGGGGGTAAAAATGTACATAATATATAACTCCTGAACTGTAAAAAATAGTGTTTACCGTCGTATAATACAGCTAATTTTAGAGTCATTTTACAGTAATAAACTAAAATTGCTAGTTTCAGTTTATTACTGGGTATTTTACAGTTTTAAACTGGAACCTCTGCTGCCAGTATTATACTGTTGTTTTTCAATATAATACAGCTAATTTTATGGTAATAAACTAAAATTGTTGTCTTTACAGTGATATACTGTAAAATTGCTAGTTTTGCAGTAATGAACAGTAAAATAGCTTGTTGTACAGTTACCTTTTATTACAGTTTTAAACTGGAACCTCTGCCGCCGGTATTATACTGTTGTTTTTACAGTATAATACAGCTAATTTTGTGGTAACAAACTGTAAAATTGTTGTCTTTACAGTGATATACTGTAAAATTGTTAGTTTTGCAGTAATAACTGTAAAATAGCCTGTTGTACAGTTTATTACAGTGCCTTTTACAGTTTTAAACTGGAACCTTTGCCGCCAGTATTATACTGTTGTTTTTACAATATAATACAGCGAATTTTATGGTAATAAACTGTAAAATTGCTAGTTTTACAATAATTACTGTGAAATTGCTAGTTTTACAGTAATGAACTGTGAAACACCTAGTTTTAGTTTATTATTGTACTTTTACAGCTTTAAACTGGAACCTCTGCAGCCAGTAAGTATTATACTGTAAAAACAACAGCTTATTTTTTACTGTGTGGCATTGTTTTGACAACATGAGTTCCAATTATATTTTTGGCTATTTGACTTTTCGAGACTAGTGAGCTCATCTTTCATAAAGAGAAATGCCGCAACTGTACTTGATTTTGAAAGATCTGAGCAAACATAGTTTAACAAACATTTTTTTTCTGATAAAAAGAATTAAACTTTTTATTCCATTATGTTTACCTACCAGTGAAAGAACCAATCAAATATCCAATGGATCTCGCAGTGTACACAAAAGCTATGTGTTCCGAGTCCGTCTTTATGATGTGTTGCAAATCCAACAATGTTGGTCCAGGTATTGCAAAGCACATTCCCTGTACAAATAATTTGTCTTATATATTTTAAAACCGTAATAACATATAATAACATAACAACATATGCAACAAACTTTGTCAGATCAGTAACAATTATCTATACTATTTCAGTATTAATATTCACTATCTATACAGTTTTAAATTTTTTTAAATTCTAAATTCAGCAGTTTTAAACTAACCCAATTTTAAAGCCAAGAAATACAAGTAAAAAGAAAATTAATTTTCTAAAATCTAAGTACAACCAGGACCTGATTACTGAATAGGTCAACTAGCCCGTGACCTAGAGTCTCCTATAATTAAAGGGCCCCCAAATGGATAAAATTGCTGTTGTCAATGTCTAAAATTGTTTTATCTAATGCCTAAAATTGCAAAGCCTGACTACAGAGGCCCCAAAAAAGTATTCGACCTAGAGCCTTGTACTATCTTAATCGGGCTCTGATATACAACTACAGAGAACGACCGCAAACAAAGAGGAAGTAAATTAAACGGCTAAACAAAATAAAAGTTCTCTAGCCTCCCAATAACAGCAGTAGATAGATTTCCCCATCAGGGCTGCACCGAGGTCTGCAGTCTACTACGTGGACACAGGAGCGCCCCAATGGAGGAAACGGGAGGTCACTGTGACCTCCCTAAAAGTACCTTATTCGGCAAATTTACTGACAATTCGGCAATTTGAAGAGAATATTGCAACATTGAGGTTTAAAATTGTTTTTTAAAAGATGCCGAATGTTTTTTTTCATTAAATGTTATGTATGTATGTACGACACATGTATGCATTTTATCGTTCGGTAAAATTGAAATTTCATTCCGCAAATTGATAACTTTCCCCCTCCCAAAAATTTTAGTTCGGGACGCCCCTTAGTGGACAGGTGCGGTTATTAACCATTCGAAACAATAAACCAGTACATAGGGACAATTGTGCATGTCGGGCTCTAGAAAAGCAGCAACTGCACAATATTGGGGATAGTCCGGGGGCTTCAGGAACATCTTGTTCCATTGCTTCTCGCATTGCTTAACTTTGTTTTCAAAATTAAACCTAGTAATATATTTTTAAAAATCTTGATCTTCTATTGATTTACTATGATCATACAGTGAAAGCTTTGTTCGAATCAGTTTCAGTAAATGAATCAGTTTTATGTAGTAATTGTTAGCTTTGTTTAGATTACTTTTTTAGCTTTGTTTAGACACAGATTTGCTGCTGTAATAAATGACATCTTTTTCATTTGGAACAACTAAGCATTAAAGAACAGACATTTGACAAGTACCGAAAAAATTGTCCGAAGTTTTCACGGATAACTTTTGCAATATAAGTTTTTCACACAAAGTTTAAGGTTTATTGCTTTTCACAAATAGTTATTCTAGTAAAGTTTTTTTGAAAAACAGCAACAGTGGATAAAACAAATGATAAATAAATGAATAAAATATAGTAAATAAATAAAATAGATAAATACTTACCAACACTATGTAACCAAGATACAGATTACAAGTCTTTATAATTTTCAAAGACTTTGGTGTGAAAGTAACCATTTTTTCTGTCTTCCCTGTTGTTTTCTAATTTATTGAAGTCTAGGGGAGAAACAACAAGAAATGAAAGTATACTGTTCTGCATATTTTAAGTTAATTTCTTGTATACCAAATATTGCTTTGTTCATTTATCACATCATAATCTAAGGTGTGTGATGTTCACAATGACGGACAAAGAAAAACATTTAATGGAGCGATTAATTTCTATTATTCTTCAAACACGTTCCGAAACCTTTTCTCCGTTGCATTATAAAATATGTTCTAAAATTCTGTTTTTCTTTTTTTTCGCGTCCGGAACTTCAATTCTGCTCTCAGGGGGAAAGGGGGGCGAATGCCCCCTTACTTCCAAAAGTAGAGGGGCATTGCCCCCTCGCTTTTCACGATTCAAAATTAATAATCCAGTGCAAACAGATTTTTTCCTCAGTGAATTGATTAATTTCATCAAAATATTATAATAAAAATTCCAAAAATTGAACTTTTTTCATGCTATTTCATAAAAATGAATGAAATCAACAAGGCCTGAGGCCATTTTTTGCATTTTTTACAGGGCATTAAATCAGTAATGTTAAAATCCAATAATATAGCCAAATGAAACAACAATAATAATAAAAATCTTTAGAGCTGCTGCCTCCGAACTCCATCTCCTTTCTCCCCCCCCCCCCCCCCCCAAGCTTTTCTCTTGACCTCCCACTTTTTTGGTGCACCAGCCGCCTATGCGTCCGACTATTGCGCTTTTTGAACTTCAATATTGAAAATATTTCAATGGAGAGGCTCTGAACTTGCTCAAAAATAATCTAAGATCGTATAAAGTTTTCTAGCTTTAATTGCGAAAAAAAAAAACCATGTGAAAACTTCCAACCTCTATTTTTTAAGTAACAAGAAATGGGCCACAATTACGCTTTCAAGATTTCCATGCCCGAATATTCTGTTGAATAGCCCGCTTTCTCCTATAATTTCATCAAAAATCGTCTAAAGTTACGTTTTTGAAACAATATCGAAAATGTAGCAATTTGCTTATACTGTCGGTTCCGAGAAATATAATTCGATTAACCCTCGTGGGTCCCTCCCATTTCAGTTACACTCAAGACCCTTGGGGTCATAAACGACCCCAATGCTTCCTTTAATTAATTCATTATGATTATTGAATGTCACATGCATTTTTTAAGTTCACACACTTTTTAAAGCTAAAAAAATAAAAAGATACACTTAAAGTAAAATTTAGTTTATGAATTAAAATTATAATTTTAGAGCAAAACTTACAATAATTGTAGATTTATTTACATCTGTTACAGACCTGAAAAAACATGATTTTTGCAAGTGAATTTCAAACACTTATGACATTTTTCAATGCATTTTCTGTCCGGTTCTCTTGGACAAAAGTTGCAACGTCCTCTTTTTTTGGCCTTCTGGGGAAGTGACCCCAAGGGTCTTGTGTGCAAAAAATGCAATTCGGGAAAAATAAAACACAATAATAGCATTATTTTGAATAGAAAACTAGAAGAATAAAAGCCACAAAATGCCATTAAAAACAAATGGTTGATTAACAAAATATATTAAACAGAAATTGCATTGGGGTCACATATGACCCCAAGGAACTTACGAGGGTTAAACGGGGATCTTTAGCATTGCGTCAACGACACGGGAAATATTCGGTTCTGAGATATTTTATTCGTATTCTTTTATCCGTTACCCGATTAAGCGGGGACGACAGTATCTCAGTTCTGTAGGCGAAGTCGATCGCCTCCGTCACCCCTCAATCCCAATTACTTCGGATAAAAGAGATACTGCTGTAAAATAAGTAACGGAACAAATTTTGTGCACACTTACCTTTCTAAGCCCTTCTAAACAATGAATTCAATGTAAAAAAATCTACCAAAAGAGAACGCAAATTCTTGTCATTTCTTTGATGAATGAAACATTCACCTGAGAAGTGCAATAAATTTGCTTTTTATACGATGCTCTCTATAAATCTTTTTTGCCGGGAAAGAGATAAGATAGAATAGATTTCTAAATAGTCTCTAAAATTACGTTCTTAAAAACAGTACAGTAAATAGTCATTTATCCAGATTCTATTAAACCGGACTTCTCTCATACTTCGGATATCTATTTAGAGTACATATAGGGGCGCCCCGAGTATAAATTTTTGGGAGGGGGAAAATTCTCAATTTTCCCGAATGAAATTCCGAAATGTGCCAAATGATAAAATACGACCATACGCACACGCCTTATACCGTTACTTTATGCGTAAAGACAATAAGTAGCACTTAAAAAACAAATGAAAAACAAGCATAAAGCATTAAGTAACCGCCCCTAAGCAAGGGCTAAGGCAGACACATGCAATAGACCGCCAACTCGGCTATACTACTTCCGTATTGCATGCTGATGAGATCATAATAAGCTCGAAACTGCACTCCATGGATCAAAATAGCCGAGTAGGCGGTGTATTGCATGAAAAACAAGTATTTTCAGTCTTTCCTTCAGATGATGAATACAAGAAATACCTTTGTGCGATTGATGTGAAGCTTTAATCCAACGTTAAATAAGCACAAATGTACAGGTGTACTGCAGACACGTGTTTCGGGGCTATAAGGAACCCCTTTTTCAATGCAAGAAGTGTGAGCTTTAGGATGAAGAAACATTCGATAAAAGCGGTTCTTTCAGATGATGGAAAAACACCTGAACTTTAATAAATAACAACGGCAGCAGTAGCGGTACAAAGACTAAGGTACACCCCCTCCCCCCCAGCAAGATTAGTAAGTCCCTATTAAACAATTCTCGTGTAACTCTTAGTGCTATTTTCCTGGATGATGCGCCATTAACCTTTTAACTGTCAAGTCAATCCGCCTATTAAATTGAACGCAAATGAACTATTCCCGAGATAGATTCGGGTTGTCAAAGAGATGAAGCCGAAATAAACTTCACCCGAGATATATTCGGGTATAACAGCATGGTGCATTCAACAAAAAATTACCAGGAGCAATAATCGGGCGTGGCATTTTGGAACATCAGGGCTGTGCCCGAGATATCACAAAATATATTGCATCCCTAAATTTGACGAATCGTCAGCCCAAATGTGTCGAATGAGGAAAAATTTTGGGAGGTCCGGTTGACCTCCCTTCGGGGCGCTCTTGCGTAACATACTGTAAAAATAACAGCTAAAGTTTACTGCAATAAACTGTAAAATTTCTAACTTTACAGTAAGAAAATGTAAAATTGCTAGTTTTACAGTTTATTACTGTGCATTTTACAGTTTTAAATTGGAACCTCGGCTGCCAGTATTATGCAGTAAAAACAACGGTTCATTTTTTGCAGTGTATGGTGCAGGTTTTATGCTACTTTGAATGTACCGACATTTTGTATGAACTTTTCTAAAAAAAACTGTGTTTTACTGCATAGGATTCAGCGTGTTTTCTGAATTACATGTATTTTTTTTATTGAATTTACGCAGGTTTTGAAAAACTAAAGAAATCTTTTGTGGTTGTTTAAAGCTGAGGATAAATACCAAGTAAGGCGAAAACGTATCTGATAGCTATCGTTTGGTGTACCATTTGAGATAGAAGGGTGACATCATGTACTGCACGTGATAGCTCTATATTTTATTTCAAAATGTGTAATAAACAATTCTTTTTATATATTGGGTCATTCCATAGTGACTAACGTAACATTCAGAGCTGATTTTGTAACTGTTTTTACTTGTAACTCAAAGGATAAAAAATATTTGTTAGTTATTGCTGGTGGATTTACCATGTATATGGTATCTATGTATCATTTCTGCTTAGAATTTAGAACAAAATTACTGACAGTAGATATTTTTCAACCAAAATAGCAGCGTGACTAACGTAACATTTTTGCAACCCTGAAAATGAATGCTCATGTTGTGAGGCAAACATTTCTCAAAGTTAAGCAAGTATTAAACTAGCTGTCGTGGCCGTCACGAAACTTTCTTCTATATCTATCTTATGAATTCCGGTTACAAAATAAAATACGTACTCGCCCAAGTAATTGGAGACAGCTACAATTTCCCAATTATCGTAATAGCCCTGCAAATGCAGAATCAATGAGCGAAATTGGAAATCATTGCAAAAGTCTTGTTTAGATTAATTGCAAACATTTTATTTGTTAGTAAAAAGAAATTGGCAACAGTTAAAAATTTCAAATCATTGAAAGTTTTCAGCTGTTTTGATAATTAAATAGCGTGAAAGCGATTTTTTAATGAATTAATTTTTCGCATTGTTGACTAAGCGCAAAAATCACCCCACCCTCCCCCTGGGGCGATTGGCGCCAAAATTTAATCGATGCTTGCTTCCATATTGGGTTAGTGTTATTCCAAATTTCATTCAAATCGCAGCAATATTTCCCGAGATACAGTAGGTGCAATGACAAAATAAGCACTTTTGATTGCTCCACCCCCATTTGAGATATTGACACACAAATTGAATCAGCACCTGTACTCAATAGGGTCTACCTATGGACCAATTTTCGTTTGATTCCGCCTGTTACTTCCTGAGATATAGCAATCACCCCCGCGCAGAACACGTGCGATTTCTCCACCCCCCTTTAAGATACTGACACACAAATTAAATCAGCACCTGTACTCTATAGGGTCTATCTATGGACCAATTTTCGTTTGATTCCGCTTGTTACTTCCTGAGATATAGCAATCACCCCCGCGCAGAACACGTGTGATTGCTCCACCCCCCTTCGAGATATTGACACTCAAATTAAATCAGCACCTGTACTCGGTAGGGTCTACCTATGGACCAATTTTCGTTTGATTCCGCCGGTTACTTCCTGAGATATAGCAATCACCCACGCGCAGAACACGTGCGATTGCTCCACCCCCCTTCGAGATATTGACACGCAAATTGAATCAGCACCTGTACTCGGTAGGGTCTATCTATGGACCAATTTTCGTTTTATTCCGCCGGTTACTTCCTGAGATATAGCAATCACCCACGCGCAGAACACGTGCGATTGCTCCACCCCCCTTGGAGGAATTCGCTAAACAAAGTCAGGTGCACCAGTTCACATGGTGGTGCATATGTGAAAAAATTTTTGTTCGATTTCATGCAGTAGTTTTTGCTCTAGCGCGGCCACAAAAACTGGTCACACACATACAGACTCACACACAGACAGACACACACACACACACACACACAGACAGACATTTTCCAAAAATGGTCGAAATGGACTCAGCGCACCTCAAAACGTGCAAATCCGTCAAAATTCGACATTCGAAAATTTTTACGAAACCAATACTTTCTTCTATATAATAGATATAGAAGAAAGTAAAAATGAATGATATATTTGAAAAATGTGTAAAGTTGGCTTTTAAAAACATAAAACACATTTATTAAATCTTAATTTTTTTTAGTCTTGAGTGTCACTTTTAGTCAAGATGGAGTGTGACTAACGTAACGTGACTAACGTAACCATCGAATCATAAGCAGTATAGACACACTACAAACTATTTATTACGGCTAATCTCAGTGATAATTACAATACTTTTTCAATTTTTTAATTTCTTATGTTGTGTGATTTTTTTAAATGTATTTATTCATTTATTTTTTGATACTTTTTTTACTTCGGTATTTTTATTTCTTCGGCTGAGGTTGACATTTTCATGGAATGACCCTATTGCTTTTGAAATAAAATGTAGTTCTAACACGTGCAAAATAAAATGTTTTGTGCAATCTCGTCCGCTATTTGTTTATTTTTGAAAGTTCCACTTAAAAATAATTAGAAGGAAAACGAAGTATAAATTTTTAAAAAAAGTGCAGCAACAGATTCGAAAAATATTTTGCTAAAATTGAGAAGCCTAAATCCAATGTTAAAAAATGTGCCCTAGCCATGACTAGTAAACTAGGTATGATAATGACAAATCGTAATTCTAGAGCTCGACTACGCCCCCTTGTGGTAATTTTAGAAACTACGGAAAGAGGTAAAATATTTCGTCGCACGTTTTTTCACCTTCTTCTAGACAGGCCAGATAATCGACAAGACCTAAATAATTTGTTTCAAAGGAATAAAAAAGAAAAAACATACGAACACGAAGAAAAATTGTCATTTTCTTCGCTTAAAATTACTAAAACTTAATTTTCCATATTTAGCTTTAGTAAATTGTCAATAACTAAATCTCAAACAAATATGCGCACTAAGCTTAAGAGCAGGACATAAGTTACGGTATTTGTTTGTTTTCCCTCTTTCAGCCGCCATTAGCCCGAGACTGCAGCGCCTCCTATAGTTTATTATAATAGCAAGTTATGAAGATACTACTAAATATATTTTTGGTTAACAAATTACACAAGGATAGTACTTTCATCAGGTCAGTAAATCTTGAGCTTTTTAGGCCTAAATTATTTGTATATACTTTACCAAAATGTAAGGACAGTTTTCTCTACTTTGTTCCACACCATGAAACCTGAAACTCATAAGGTCTCCTGTTATAACTGTATAGTATAGGTAAAATATTTGGAAGCCATTTGGCGCTATTGGCGATATTTTGCGAAAAATCCACTGAATGATGTTAAAATCGGCGATATTTAGGAGATTAATCATTGTAAAACATTTTGTTGCATTGTTTCGTGCCAAACTGGGTATATAAATGTTTGAATTGTGCGTATCTTGCTCACTCCAAGCACTATTTTAGCACTTAAGGCATCTACTAAGAAATTTACACGTAAAAGGAAGTAGTGTGGGGTCCATACCAGATTTTTATATCATACTTTGAAGGAATTATAGTTAAATTATAACTAAAATAGAGAATTTTTTCTGCGATATCAATTATTTTACAAATGAACTTTTAATTTTATACCACGGGCAAAGCCGTGCGGGAACCGCTAGTGTGTTTATAAAGTATTCTGCGTCTTCCGATATCGAACTTTCAGTACAAAACCGTCTTCTGCTGGCGTTCTCTTGTTTAAATGTTTAGTTGTGCTTTAAATTTAAGCGAAAACCCCGAACATCTTAACAATGAGCTAAACTTTGAATCATATATGATTCTATTGCGTTTTCTAGCTGTTCTCGGCGAACCCAGCAGGGCTCCCCATTCTTCGAAAATAAACCGCTTATAAAAACCCAATTAAACGCGACTCAACGTCGCCCCAGTTTTTAAGAGAAAATGATGGGTTGCCATGGGAACCAATGAGGTAACTAAGCAACTGGCAAATACACCGGAGGTTCCAAGAGATTTTGAATTGAATGAGGGATAATGCACTCCACAGAGAGGAACGTCCTGCCGTTCGTTTCGTTACTTAATTTTTGCAGCAGACAGTAGCTTGTTGTCTGCATAATAAATATGCAGTAGATGTTCCAATAGCTTTTCGAAGCTGTATTAAAGTCACACAGTGCTGCAATGTGCTCTACAATTTTTCATAATTGAAGTTTCGAAAACGCAATGTTAGACAGTTTTTAATGATATCTGAAGAGGGTTCTGGGACTTTCGTCTGAATTTTCGAAATAGAAGTCCTAAAAACGAATTTTTTGTGCCGTACCCTACGATATTAGATGCGGTTCAAAGACTCTGCTCCCTTAATTTGTTTTGAAATTTTAGTTTTGAAAACCAAAATTTTAATGATCCTTGATGTCAGTAGAGAAAGGGGGGTTGGGAGCCAGTGCACGAATCTTAAAAACGAGAGTGTTAGACTATATTTGGTAACGTTAATGAGTTAGTACTGCAGTTTGCTCAAAGTTGAAGCTTTAAAAACGCAATTTTAAACGATTTTTGATGTTTTTAGGGTGTTTGGAGGATCTTCCCTCCTGTAAAGTTTGAAAAACTGAAGTCCACCGGTACGAAATTTGAGATACTCATACTTTATGATGAATATGCCATTGGAGAGGGCTTCGGTGAAGTAACATTTTGAACGACTTCTTGTTTTCAAAAGAACTAGAAAAAAGGGAGAGAAGGGGGGGGTGAGGGAAAGAGAACTGGGCGGAGGGGAGGGGGCACACAATTAATTGACCAACGACTTGAAGCTGTTAAAAAATTAAATGCCGAGATTTAATTTTGAAAGCAATAAAGATTTCTCCTCGACATTTTTTTTCTCACTAAAATCATTTAGTTTTTCCAAGAAATGTGTGTTCTTTTCTTCCCTTCAATAATAAAAACTATTTGCTAAAAAAATTATAAAAATATCTATAAACTCATCATTCCGGGTGGGGCACCTCCCCCTGGTTGCGCTACTGCAACTAATACATCTTTCTACTACGATATTAAAGAAGTTGACACATATGGAACATGTGTTAACTGTTCTTTGTACGTAACATGTGACCGTGGTTTGGAAAAAGGTGGCATTTTGTTTATTGCGCCCTAAAAAGATGACATTCGTAGCAAAATATTTTTTAAATGGCCAGAAAACAAACAACTTAATTTGTGTCACAACGGTTGGTGGAAGAAATTATTATCTGACAAGTCTGATTTGGTACACTTCTCTAGGTGGTACAATTTGTTTGTTTGTTTCAAATGAGGCCGCGCACTGATTAACCATTGGTAGACCGTGTGCATTCCCCAAGACTGACATCATTCATTCATGTGGTACCACTATCGGCGAATGCCATTGCCTCGAGAATTTCGACGCCCAATACCCTCACTAGATGTGGGGCACTTCTATTCTGTGTGAAACTAGGAATCTAAATTTGCCAAGAGCTACTCAATGCCAAACTACTACAATGCCTTCAGGAATCTTTTACGGACCGCCTAATCAAACGACATGGACGCTATCGATTTTCTGCATCTTGAAAAATCCACTGACTGGAGCCAGGTTTGATCCTGCGCCTTTGGGCGTGAGAGGCCATCGTCTTAACCTCTACACCACTCTGTCGGCAGGAGTATAATTACACACCCGAAAAGAGCATAACTTTGTTCGGCCCATTGAAACATTTTGTTTTTCGAGAAATAGCAAAACAACCCTTTTTCCCCACAAATATGAATTTTTATCGTGCCGTTAATTCATATGGTCGTTCTAAAACTTCAGACGTTTCTTAGTGATATGAGTGCGCACGTTTTCCACATATAACTGATCCCCTGGCCTTTAAACTTCGCATTCTTCATTCTATCCCACTGTGTATGCATCTGTGTAGTATGGAAATAAATAAAACAGAAGTTCTCACAAAACATGGGCTTTAAACATTGAGCAACTCTTTATTATCACATTCAACAAATAATTATCACAATAATGGACATAAAGGTTCAACATATTCAAAAATAGAAAACCAGTTTTCATACTCAGAGATACTTAGTAATGCAATTTTGAAGCGGAATAATACTTGGTAGTATTGTTGCACAAAAAAATATTGAATAACGTATTTTGTTTATATCTTTTGAGCTATTATAGATTAATGCTGTAGGCAAAGACCGTAATTTACATAGCATTGTTACATCCAATTTCATAAACAGCGGCCGATAGAGGTTTTTGTTTTAGGTCCGCATTTAATGTTTTAAAAAAGTGTTTATTTTTTTGTGGAAAAAAGAACTAGTTTTCGGGCTTTTTTTTAATATGTATTTTGTTTTTAAAAAAATCTTGTCATATATAGAGCATATTTAGCTCAAATCCAATCCTGTTTTAAAAAAGGACTTCACTAGAAAAAAAAATTTTCGAACAATGGCGGATTGTAATTTATTTTCATTTTTAATCTCAGTTGCAGTGCGGTTTCTTTTTCAGATAGCCTACCGCCGGGTCGGTGCTCGGTGCTCCACCTCCGCGGACGTCCACCGGCTCCTGCCCCTTCGAGTGGTGCAGGTCCACTGACTCCGCTCCTCCTGGCGGTGGCGTCTTTGTCCTGCACACACACACACACGCCAATACATACAACGCCTACACACATTCTTTACACACCCACGTGCACATACGCACACAAGTTTACACAAGCCAACATATACAACGCTTACACACACACTACTCCTAAACACACGCACATGCACACTCACACACGCATGCGCATACAAGTTTCCACACGCCAGCAGACACATAAACACACTTCTACACACATGCACACACCTATCGTAATTCGTGATTGCGAAAAACATGATTTGAATTAAAGATGTCAAAATTCAATTTTTTTTTCTCCTGTTTTTCCTGTTTCAAATGAATTGATTGTGCTTTAAAGTTGTCTGTATGATGTTAGTCCGAGTTGACAAACTAGAATTGTAGTAAATATAGAAACAACAATAAAAATTATATTTACTCTATGGAAAATCCCAACGCGAAATACGTGTAATGCCCTGTAATAAATCTGCAATAAAATATCATGTAGGTCCAAGATGTAACTTTGTATAATTTGGGATATAAAAAGTTTGCCATATAGCTATGGGACAGAAACATGAGAGTCTAGGGCCAGTGTTTCTCAACATTTTTAAGATGCTGACTGACACTTATTGCCCCCCCCTGCTTTCTCTAAAAAATTAAATTGGTGCAAGTGAACATCGATATTTTTAAAAATATAAGTACCTAACTTTCATTTGAAGTAAAATGTATTCAATAAAGTAATTGTAATCAATCACTTTTAAACTACAAAAATATTAATTAATAAATAAAATACCTTTTTTTGTCTTTCACAAAGCGAACTGATATAAGCATTTGACGGGAAACATTTAACTAAGATCATTGACGTACTTTTGAAAAAACAGAAGCACATTTTTCAAAAAAATATTTTCTTTTCTATCGTGGAATCTGAGGCAGTTAAAATCATTTACACTAAAAATTTGAAGGAAAATAAATTGCAAATGTGAAAATTCATAAAATTGACAATGAATGACAAAATACTTCCCAAGGTTCATCCGAGGTGCAAGGAGGACGCTCTTGAACTTTAATTCGTTTCTTTCAAAACTAGTGATTATTTGTCTGAACTCTGAACAACCGGTTTCATACATATTTACAATTTCGGCTTTCGCTATCCTTTTATCACTACAGTTTTCTCTTCTAAATACCTATCGCCCATAAGAATTTACCACCTCTTTGAGGAGTCAAATCGCCGGGCGATCGCCCCCCCCCCCGGTTGGGAACCACTGGTCTGACATCAAATGGCTGAAGGGATTTTTCGCTTTTTCACAGCGCTGCTTCTCTGGGCTGCCGTAACAGGCAAAAGTCGCCAACTAATGCCTGTCTGTGAAGTTGAATATGGTTTTCGTTGCAAAAAGTTTAAAACAATCATCGCTGACAGGTCATTGGATTGGAAACAATGTTTATTGTCTTTCAATTTGCATCATTTTCCTAAAGTCGACTCAAATTAGTATTGACGTAGAATATATTAACAAGAGGCTTAACTAGGATTTAACAAAGTCCGTATTAATAAAATGCTGCTGTATGGGTACTTTAACTACATTGTTTGAAAAGCAACGTATATTGTTATTTACAGGGGTGAAAATGAATCAGTACAATTATGATCCAAGTATACAGAATTTTACAATTGGATAACATTCAAAAACGTATGTACATATTTATACATACATCATGCACACGCATACATATATTTATGTACAAAAAGGTATAACATACATTAATTACACATATATTTTTATCAACATGCATTTTTGTGAGATGTTAATGTATGATATCACAATAATTAGTAAAATGTGGCAGTCAGCATAAATTCATACTTTCATATTATAGACAAGTCACGTCAGGTGAACCTTTCGGTTATATGTTTTTGTTTTTAATATTTCTGCGATTTCGTCAATATGTCTGAAGATATTAAATAATCGAGTTAGAATTTTTTTTAGTCACTAGAGTTCAGCAATATTTTTAACTGGTTACTGGTAATTGGGTCATTCCACGTCAGTTCACCTGGTCATGTAACCCATATCCTCGGATTTTGATAAAATTTGGTGTATTTAATATTTTTATGGTGGTAAGTAACCATATGAATTCTTTTGCCCATATGTGATCTGGTTTTTGTTTTACAGGCCGTCAAACTTTTCAAAAAAATGCATTTTCTGTCAACCGCTAAGCCTAATCTGCATGTATACGTATCTCTTCAGTAAATTGTGACGGGTGCAGAAATCTTTCAATATTTCCAAAAATTCTCAGATATGTTGCTGAAAGCATGAGGATTTAATAAAAAAATACTTGAAATTTATATAATATAATTTTGTTTGAATAAAATTTGAATAAACTACGACAAGCATTTTTTTTCTTGTGCAAAACATGAGTTTACTTAAGTGGCATTTCACGAAAAGGCGGAGGTCCTATTCAATAATGGAAGCATTCGAAATGAGCCTGAAGGTGTGTTCTATCATTGCAAAGAATAAAATTAGTGGTTTTTTTCGTTTTCTTGTTGCTGTTGCACAATATACACATTTCAGTATCAAAATTTTTGAAAAAAAGTTCTAGTCATTTTCCTAACCTAAATTTCACTGAAAAGCAAACATACCTTTATTTTTAAGTGTATTTACAGCCCTATTATGCTACTTAAAAATCATCTTAATCCCTTATTAAGCAGAAAGAAAAGTGAGAAATAATTTATGACTCCCAAATTCAGTTGTTAAGTTCAGCAAAATATCAGATGTAGAAAAAAGATGTGCAAAACATGAATTTACTTTAGTAGCTTTTTATGAAGAGGCGGAGGTCATATTCAATAATAGAAGCATTCGAAATAAACCTAAAGGTGTGTTCTATCATTGCAAAGAATAAAATTAGTGGCTTTTTTTCGTTTTCTTGTTGCTATTGCACAATATACACATTTCAGTACCAACATTTTTGAAAAAAGTTCTAGTCATTTTCCTAACTTAATTTTCAATATTTTTTGCGTAAAAGAAGCATTGTTCATGCTTTTGTAGCATAAAAACGTATTATATTTAGTTTTAATGAATTATAATTGTATTGAATGTGCGAAGAAGAGATAGGATAGCACAATCTTTAAAGTAAAAATAATAATTAAAAATGTGAGTTTCTGAATATTATCGGATTGTTTGTCTTTGAAGTGTTTGTGTGATCCTGTTTTCAGCAAATTTAAGGAATATACTGTTTGATATTTTAACGCTCAACCTTCCTTGCATTTGCGCATGTATCAGGTCTCTTCTTATTTTATCAAAATATGGGTCATAGTGATAAGAGGGATAAAGAATGTGAGTGGGTTTTCTATTTTGGTTTGTTTGTTTTTCATTGGATTCGCTTATCAGGAAGGTTGGTTTGCGCTGATAAATAATAATAGGAGATAATTAAAAAGCTAGAGCCCCGGACAGACATAATTCAATAAAAATAAACTAGAAATTTCAGCATCCAGTTAAGAGCAAATACAGCTTTCGACACTTGCTATTGGAGTTTAAAAGAAAAAAATTGAAAATTTTCAAGTAAGTGACTATGCTGGATTTGAAGCAAGACTATCTTTTACCTAAGAAAGGACTATTATCTTTACTATAACCAAGAAATGGTAAGATGTTAGATGAAATAACTACGTCAAACGGTCCGTAACATAAGATTCTGGAAGATGTTACTATTCTCTTCAAAAGAGATTGAATATGTACAAAATAAGTATTCCGAATATTTCATGATAACGTGACTTCAACAAGTACTGTCCGACGTCGGAAATGCAAGGAAGGGCGAGCGTTAAAATATCAAACAGAATATTCCTTAAATTTGCTGAAAACAGGATCACACAAACAATTCAAAGACAAACAATCCGATAATATTCTGAAACTCATATTTTTCATTGTTATTTTTTCTTCAAAGATTGTGCTATCCTATCTCTTCTTCGCACATTCAATATAATTATAAATCATTAAAAATAAATATAATACGTTTTTATGCTATAAAAGCATGAGCTATGCTTCTTTTACACAAAAAATATTGAAAATTAAATTAGGAAATGACTAGAAATGTTTTCAAAAATGTTGGTACTGAAATGTATATATTGTGCAATAGCAAAAAAAAACAAAAAAAAAACACTAATTCTGTTCTTTGCAATGATAGAACACACCTTTAGGTTTATTTCGAATGCTTCTAATATTGAATATGACATCCGCCTCTTCATAAAAAGCTACTAAAGTAAATTCATGTTTTGCACATCTTTTTTCTACATCTGATATTTTGCTGAACTTAACAACTGAATTTGGGAGTCATAAATTATTTCTCACTTTTCTTTCTGCTTAATAAGGGATTAAGATGATTTTTAAGTAGCATAATAGGGCTGTAAATACACTTAAAAATAAAGGTATGTTTGCTTTTCAGTGAAATTTAGGTTAGGAAAATGACTAGAACTTTTTTTCAAAAATTTTGATACTGAAATGTGTATATTGTGCAACAGCAACAAGAAAACGAAAAAAACCACTAATTTTATTCTTTGCAATGATAGAACACACCTTCAGGCTCATTTCGAATGCTTCCATTATTGAATAGGACCTCCGCCTTTTCGTGAAATGCCACTTAAGTAAACTCATGTTTTGCACAAGAAAAAAAATGCTTGTCGTAGTTTATTCAAATTTTATTCAAACAAAATTATATTATATAAATTTCAAGTATTTTTTTATTAAATCCTCATACTTTCAGCAACATATCTGAGAATTTTTGGAAATATTGAAAGATTTCTGCACACGTCACAATTTACTGAAGAGATACGTATACATGCAGATTAGGCTTAGCGGTTGACAGAAAATGCATTTTTTTGAAAAGTTTGACGGCCTGTAAAACAAAAACCAGATCACATATGGGCAAAAGAATTCATATGGTTACTCACCACCATAAAAATATTAAATACACCAAATTTTATCAAAATCCGAGGACATGGGTTACAAAATCCCGTTTTCCTGGGTGATTTGACATGGATTGACCCAATTTCGAAATTTTTGAAGTCGCTCTAATATCCCGCACAATCTTCAGAAGTCACAAGTGTGTTCATTAGAACAAATTTATGAGGAGTGGGGCTCAGTAATTTTGATTGACTAATAGAATAATAACAATTCATGCGATGAAATAAAAATAAAAGAAAAGAAAAACTGATCTTAGTCGTAAATTCGTCGGAGGTCTCAATATGTTATAAATTATACATTTTAAAATCTTTACACTAGTGAGAATACTTTTCATTTAGTTTTTTTTTTTACATTTTTGCTTTGTTATTTAATTATTGCACTCCGTTATACTTCGTCAGTTTGCACATTGGCTTTTTATCATAACTTCGAAGTATAACTATTTACAGGGAATGATCTAAGAGTAACTATCTATTGGAAGGAAAATAAATGAACAGCAGCATCTTTGCAACAAACGAGCAACAATTCTGTACAGTGAAATTTTTCTCAGAGACCATTTCGAAATTGCTAAGACTTGCGACATACTTGTCAGTCTTTATGTCCTTCAACCACCATTTACGGTAAACAGACAAAATGCATTCAAGTTGGCTTGCACCATGGTTTGGTATTAGTGTACCGAGTGAACTGCAGAGGGATATAAATGAGAGACAGTTTCATAGATGGCGCCACTCACTACTGTGCAAAACTTGCAGAATTGGAAGTATTCCAAAATACTTAGAAAAGTAGCGGTATATAACAAAAAAGGGCTCTTTTTTTTTTTGCTGAATTTACGTCTGACCATTTTTCTTTCTTCACAAAAACGTGAGTTTATGTGAGTGGCTGAAAAAAAATCAGAAAAAAAGGATGCTTATTTGAGTTATTATTTGTTTCAAGTTTCACTTGAATTCTAAGCAGCCTAAAAAGTAGGGTGGAGCCCGATTCAAAATTTTGGAAGTGAGGGTGTTGCAAAAGAAGCCTTTACCGTTACTTGTTGTCCAATCTGGCAAAACCTGCACCGAGACGCTTGTGAAGAACGCAATTGATTCGTTTGACTAGGGCACTCAAGGTTAAATTAAATTCCTTGCGCCATTCCGCATCGTGATATACAGGGTGTCCACTCCAATCGTGGACCAATAGCTAATTTCTAAACCGTTAGAGATAAGCATATAGTTTATTTAGGAAAAAATCTCCAAATTATGAAGGAATTTTGGGTCTATTTAATGTTTTTCAAAAAATCAAATTTTGAAAGAGTTACGAAATTTAAATTTTTATACAGCCCCCCAGTCCTATCAATCATATTTAGTAAAACATTCTTGACACTGTAACGTTTAAAACTAAAAAAAAATCACTTTTCTACTACAAAAATTGACCGAGTTATGACGTTTTGAAAAATCAAGATTTTGCATTGTTTCATGACGTCATCGAGAGATCGCTTAAGGGACCGTATGTGAAATCCTTCAAAATCTTGATTTTTCAAAACGTCATAACTCGGTCAATTTTTGTGGTAGAAGAGTGATTTTTTTTCAGTTTTAAACGTTACAGTGTCAAGAATGTTTTATTAAATATGATTGATAGGACTGGGGGGCTGTATAAAAATTTAAATTTCGTAACTCTTTCAAAATTTGATTTTTTGAAAAACATTGAATAGACCCAAAATTCCTTTCATAATTTGGAGATTTTTTCCTAAATAAGCTATATGCTTATCTCTAACGGTTTAGAAATTAGCTATTGGTCCACGATTGGAGTGGACATCCTGTATATATGGTCGTTAGAGAACGGAGCACATTAAAAAAAATCTGAATTAAATACATGGTGGCGCAATATTTTAAGGAGTAATATATAAGTCTGAGTTGCACTGCAGATACAACTTTTGCGCTTAGCACGGCCAAATAGCCTTCAACAGTGATGATGATGGAAAAAGAACGAGTGGCGCCATCTATGAGAAGGTGAATGGACCCTTTCGGCAGATCGTTCCCTCGCATGATGGAGCACTTGGCGATCGATGAGAAGATGAATCACATGATGGAACAGTTGGCGATCCATGGGAAGATGAAATTGACCGTCCGGGCAGATAGCCCCCTCACTTGATGGAGCACTTGGCGATCTGTGGGAAGATGAAATCGACCATCTCGACAGATCGCCATCTCGCATGATGGAGCATTTGGCGATCTATGGGAAGATGAATCACATGGTGGACCACTTGGCGATCTATGGGAAGATGAAATTAACCGTACGGGCAGATCGCCCCTCACTTGATGGAGCACTTGGCGATCTATGGGAAAATGAAATCGACCATCTCGACAGATCGCCCCCTCGCATGATGGAGCATCTGGCGATTTATGGGAAAGTGAATTACATGGTGGACCACTTGGCGATCTATGGGAAGATGAAATCGACCACCTTAACAGATCGCCCCGTCGCATGATGGAGCATTTGACGATCTATGGGAAGATGAATCACATGGTGGACCACTTGGCGATCTACGGAAGATGACATCGACAGTACGAGCACGGCAGGTCACCCCTCACATGATGGAGCACTTGGCGATATCTACGGGTCGACGAATCACATGATGGAGCACTTGGCGAGCGCCGAGGCCTCGCCGCCCCTCCGGTCCCTGTGGCCGTGGGCGTGCAGGCTCTCGAAGCGCGGCGAGCTGTAGGCGGGCGGCTTCTGCCCGTAGTCCACGTAGTCCAGGGCCCGCACCAGCTCCCGGAAGAGCAGCGCCACGTGCCAGTTGTGCCGCGCCGAGCACTCGACGTACGAGCACTTCCAGTGCTTCTTGACGAGCCCGGCACCTCGCCCCTCCGGCCCCCGCGCCGCACCACCAGGTCCTGCTTGTTGCCCACCACGAAGAGCGGCGTGGCGTGCATGTCGCCGCCGCGCGCCTCGCATATCTGGTCGCGGACGCTCTTCACGTACTGGAAGCTCTCGAGGTCGTTGAGGTCGAAGACCAGGACGTAGGCGCGGGCGCTGCGCAGCCCCCAGCCGCGGAAGTCGCGCCACTCGCCCGCCGAGTCGCGCGGGAAGTGCGGCACGACGGGCAGGTCGACGAGGCGCAGCCCGTACACGCGCCCGTCCAGCACCACCGTCGGCTGGTAGACGGTGCGGCGCTCGGTCGGCGCGGCGTCCGCGTCGAACTCGCTGTGCACGAACTGCCGGATGAGGGAGTCTTGCCCACGCCCGCGGCGCCAGCACGATGACTTTCACGATCTGCATGGCAGTGGTGCGATCTTTTTGTGGATACCTTGATTAGAGAACTAGAAAATATAAAGAGCAAGACATTTGCAAGATGATGACAATACAGAAATCTATATGCATAAAAATGGATGTATGTGTTTATAATATATATATATATATATATATATATATATATATATATTTTTTTTTTTTTTTTTTTTTTTTTGTTCCTAAAACAAATCTACAGTTTTCGTCGAATTTTCATCAAACTTGGCACAGAGGTTCCTTGATGCACTAGAATTCACATAGGACGGGGTTTTGAAATTTTAAAAAACATCCAAAAAACTCAAATTTCAAATTTTGTGTCTGAAAATGGCGATTTTCTTTCAATTTTGAAGAGATAGAGTAATAGAGATAAGCCTTTAAGCATACAAATTGATAAAATTTAACACATTTAAATATGAGTGTTCTCCAATAAAGATTACGATCAACAATGAATTGTCAATTTAAGGTTCACCTATTTCATTGTTGTTCCAAAAAATACCTTCTTGGATTTTGCATGTTGCATTTTAACTCGCGCAACGCCGGGCATATCCACTATACTAGAAAGCAACTTAACTTGACACTAAACGTCACTACGGGCGGAGCCAATAAGAGCTCATAAGCAGTTAGCGATCTCCTCTAATTCGCCAAGTAGGCTGTGACGTTTTATCTAGCTCGTTTTTCATAGA
>JAXGGA010013139.1:0-36242 GCA_038373865.1 Uloborus plumipes
ATTCAATAATGGAAGCATTCAAAGTGAGCCTGAAGGTGTGTTCTATCATTGCAAAGAATAAAATTAGTGGTTTTTAACGTTTTCTCGTTGTTATTGCGCAATATACACATTTCAGTACCAACATTTTTGAAAAAAAGTTCTAGTCATTTCCCTAACCTAAATTTCACTGAAAAGCAAATATACCTTTATTTTTTTGTGTATTTACAGCCCTATTATACTACTTAAAAATCATCTTAATCCTTTATTAAGCAGAAACAAAAGTGAGAAATAATTTATGACTCCCAAATTCAGTTGTTAAGTTCAGCAAAACATCGGTTGTAGAATAAAGATGTGCAAAACATGAATTTACTTTAGTGGCTTTTTAATGAAGAGTCGGAGGTCATGTTCAATAATCAAAGCGTTCGAAATAAACCTAAAGGTGTGTTCTAGCATTGCAAAGAATAAAATTAGTGGTTTTTTTCGTTTTCTTGTTGCTATTGCACAATATGCACATTTCAGTACCAACATTTTTGAAAAAAGTTCTAGTTATTTTCCTAACTTAATTTTCAATATTTTATGTGTAAAGTAAACAATTTTCATGCCTTTGTAGTATAAAAAATATTGTAATTAGTTTTAATGATTCATAATCGTATTGAATGTGCGAAGCAGAGATACGATAACACAATCTTTGAAGAAAAATAATAATGAAAAATATGAGCTTCCGGATATTATCGGATTGTTTGTCTTTGAAATGTTTGTGTGATCCTGTTTTCAGCAAATTTAAGGAATATACTGTTTGATATTTTAACGCTCGACCTTCCTTGCATTTGCTCATGTATCAGGTCTCTTCTTATTTTATCAAAATATGGGTGATAGTAATAAGAGGGATAAAGAATGCGAGTGGATAAAGCAGTGAGTAACCACCCCTAAGCAAGGGCTAAGGCAGAAACATGCAATACACCGCCAACTCGGCTATTTCGATCCATTGACTGCAGTTTCGTGCTTATTATACACTCATCCGCATGGAATACGAAAATAGCCGAGTTGCAGGCAAAAATCCTCTCATAAAGCAAAGAGAGTAGAAAAAAACTGGTAGCTAATGTGAAATTAGAACACCAGCGAGCGACCGCACTTGGTACGGTACATTGTTTACGAGTACTTGGTACGGTTCACGGTACCAAGTGCGGTCGCTCGCGGGTGTTCTAATTTCACATTAGCTACCAGTTTTGTTCGGCTCTCTTTGCTTCATAAGAGGATTTTTGCCTCCAACTCGGCTAAAAGGGGCGGTTACTCACTGATTTTTCCACTCACATTCTTTATCCTTCTTATCACTATCACCAATATTTTAATAAAATAAAAAGACACCTGATACTTGCGCAAATGCAAGGAAGGTCGAGCGTTAAAATATCAAAAAGTATTTTCCTTAAATTTGCTGAAAACAGGATCACACAAACACTTCAAAGACAAACAATAATATCCGGGAACTCATATTTTTCATTATTATTTTTTCTTCAAAGATTGGGCTATCCTATCTCTTCTTCGCACATTCAAAATATAATTATAAATCATTAAAACTAATGACAATACTTTTTATGTTACAAAGGCATGAACAATGCTTACTTTACACATAAAATATTGAAAATTTAGTTAGAAAAATAACTAGAACTTTTTTCAAAAACGTTGGTACTGAAATGTGTATATTGTGCAATAGCAACAAGAAAACGAAAAAAAAGCCACTAATTTTATTCTTTGCAATGATAGAACACACCTTTAGGTTTATTTCGAATGCTTCGATTATTGAACATGACTTCCGCCTCTTCATGAAAAAGCCACTAAAGTAAATTCATGTTTTGCACATCTTTATTCTACAACTGATGTTTTGCTGAACTTAACAACTGAATTTGGGAGTCATAAATTATTTCTCACTTTTGTTTCTGCTTAATAAAGGATTTAGATGATTTTTAAGTAGTATAATAGGGCTGTAAATATACTGAAAAATAAAGGTATGTTTGCTTTTCAGTGAAATTTAGGTTAGGAAAATGACTAGAACTTTTTTTCAAAAATTTTGGTACTGAAATGTGTATATTGCGCAATAGAACAAGAAAACGTAAAAAGCCACTAATTTTATTCTTTGCAATGATAGAACACACCTTCAGGCTCATTTCGAATGCTTCCATTATTGAATAGGACCTCCGCCTTTTCGTCAAATGCCACTTAAGTAAACTCATGTTTTGCACAAAAAAAATTGCTTGTCGTAGTTTATTTAAATTTTACTCACACAAAATTACATTACATAAATTTCAAGTATTTTTTTATTAAATCCTCATACTTTCAGCAACATATCTGCGAATTTTTGGAGATATTGAAAGATTTCTGCACCCGTCACAATTTACTGAATAGATACGCCTGCATGCAGATTAGGCTTAGCGGTTGACAGAAAATGTACTTTTTTGAAAAGTTTGACGGCCTGTAAAACAAAAACCGGATCACATATGGGCAAAAGAATTCATATGGTTACTTACCACCATAAACATATTAAATACACCAAGTTTTATCAAAATCCGAGGACATGGGTTACAAAATCCCTTTTTCTTGGGTGATTTGACATGGATTGACTCATATCTCTAGTTTCAAAATATGACGCAGCAATCGTTAGTGTTGTTGTACATAGTTATTGTTTTGGCGCGCTTCTACTAGTAAACAACGACACAGCCGTTCTGAAGCCGTTCAGTTCTGAAGAAATTGCTTGGAGGAGGAACATCTGTGTCTCTGTAAGTTGATTCGGCATAAGTACCCTTACTGCCATTTTACTTCAAAATACCGTTTTACTGCAAAAACTTTGAAACGCTCTAGTGAAAAATAATGTTTTGCAAATATGCCACTGTTCATTTCAAGCAGCGATATATACTTGACTTCCAAACATAGACAACAAAACTACAGATCATTGCGTGTTACATCTACAAGCAAAAAGAAATTCGCTCGCTAACGTTTCGTTTAAGGAATGATCTTTAGTTTCATCAGTAAGAATGATGATGTAACAGGGTATCTTCTATACATTTTCCGCTATTTTAAAACCTGATATCGTATATTTAATACTCAATTTGTCATTTAGAAGAAGCCATTTAAAATCGATTTGCCCGAGTGGAAATTGATAAATGGTATACTCCTTACTTTTAGAAATTCTGAGTTTAGTGAATGAGGCCAAGTTCGTTTCATTAGTTTTAACTCAAATATTTCAAGTATTGAGTTTGTAGTCTAATGAATTTATTTCGGTCTTATCAAGCGAAGGTCGAGTTCGGATATTTGTAAGTGAAATATACGAAATGAAATGATATATGAGATAGACATCTGTTATGTTTTTTGATGTAATGAGTTACATTAAATATAAAAAATTTGTAGACTTAAATAAGAAATTGAAATTAATTAACCTATTACTTTCCAAAACTAAATATAGACATTATCAAAACAAAGCAATGTGCATGCTTATATACATGCACATTGTGACGAAGAACGAGGAACTGTTTGCATATTTCAGTTTGACAATTATATAAAATTATATTAAGAATAGTAGACAAATGTATAAAGTAAAGCGATAAATAAAAAGTATTCATTAAACAAGTTCACAATAAAACATATCCACAGTAAAACTGATGATGATTTAGAGTAAAATGTACGTTGCGTCTCAATTAAACGTTTTAGAACTCCTAAGACAGGTAGAGTTCATCTGAACAGTTCAAAATCATATAGAAATGAGAGGTTAGAAATGTATTAACTTCGGGTAGTTAGGATGCACCCTAGGAGTTCTTAAACTGAGACACACTGTGCATATTTTCTGGTACAGTAGCTCCTAAAGGATTTAATAAAAGAAAACTGCCGCAGCTGATAGTTTGACATTTTTATACACAGTCCAGTCACATTAATGTGACCATCTAGCAAAAGCCAGAATAACCACCTTTTTTAGAACGGACTGCTACGAAACGTGCAGGAAGAGAGTCAATTAGGTACCTGAAGGTGTTCACTGGGATGTCGAGCCATGCCGACTCCAATGCCGTAGCCAAATGCGCTAAATTACGCGGGTGTGGATGTGGATCCATGGCAAAAATTGCTCGATCGCAATGATCCCACAGATTCTCGATTGGGCTTAAGCCAGGTGAGTTTGCTGACCATGGGAGAGCGGTAAACTCATCCTAGTGCCCGCTATATCAGGGCTCAACTCATTTTCACCATTTTTGAAAATCAGTTATTGCTGACAGTCTGTAATTTTGAATACTGTGAATACTTTTCAATGCTTCAACTTGAAATGCAAGGTAAATAAATGATGAAATGAAGTTCAGTGTAACACTAGTCCTCCATAGTAAGTGTCATGAGTTGGGTTCTGCCGTGCGTGGCTTGTGGGTGTAAATCAAGCATATCGTTGTGGCTCGGTAAGAGTGAATGACGGTTCTTCACAAGGAATACTCGGAATAATCTCGGACTCTCTCAAAGACAGACGTGCTGCGGGGTTGTGGCAGGGGAAATGGTATATCAGTTCACATTATTCGCGGCGACGTCTTAGATTTCGAGTGGCGGGTTCTGGGGTGTCGTGGGGACTAGTAGATGTTTTTGGATGGGGGGTTATTGGAGTGGTCTGTGGGGGGGGAATGTTTGCTGTGGAGATGACGGATATGCGGGAGTCTTGGCGGTATTTAGCCGCGATCCGGGGATGGGGGGGGGGGAGGGGGGGCGCGGTTAGTGCTTTTTTGCTTGAGGGAGGGGCGTTTTGAGGGGGTGGTGGGGGGCGGGGAAGGAGAGGGGTGGTTTGGGGTGCGGGGTGTTTGCGGAGGGGGGAGCAGGGGCAATGTGAGGCAGGGGGCCGATGAGCGCTGAGAGTAGGTGGGGGGGGTAGGGGTCAGAGGTGTTTGATAGGGGTTGGATTTGCGCAAGGTCGTAGGTTTCCGCTCTAAGCGTTTGTTTTTTTTTTTTTTTGTTTTTGGGGGGTGGATTTTGGTTGGATTGGATTGGGGTGCGCGGGCGGCGGGTGTGGTGGGAACTCGGTGTGGGCCGTTTCTGGGGAAGGCGGCGGGCTTGTTGCTGAGTGTGGAGTTGAGGTTATGAAATTATGCTGTGGGCGCGGTTTCGGATTGGGAGGCAGGGGGTCGAAAGGGGTTCGGGGGTAGGCGGGTGTGTTGAAATGATAGAGCTATGGGGGTAGCGGGGCTCTTTGTGAATAGACGAAGGGGCGGAGGCGGGGGAGGGTGGGGCAGGGGGGTGGGCGAGAGGGTTGATGCTGATTAGGATGGGAGAAAGGAACATCGGGTGGGTGATGTGACGGGTGGGGCAGATTGGATGGAGCGGGTGATGCGCTGTGAGGCGTATGATGAGGGGGTGGTTGGTGGATCGGCGGCCGGGCAGGGGTTGTGGGGGGGGGGCAGAGCGGGTAGGAAAGTGGGTCACCCTGTGTTTGGTGTGAGGCTGAGGGGCTACGGGCTGCGGTGGTGTGGGGCCGGGAATGGTGAGTTTTTGGGGAGGCGGTTGTTTTTTTTAGAGTGGTGGGGGAGCGTGAGATAGGAGGGTGGGGGGGGGCATGGGGGGGATGGGGGGGAGATGAAGGTTTTGGTTGTTTTGAGGGCCGTCTTTTTAGAGGACGGGGGACGGTTAGGGGGTCGTTGCTAGTTGGTGGGGGTGGCGCAGGGCAGGAGGTGCGTTGAGGAGGCAAGGGAGGTGGGGCCGTGGGTGGGGGGGGGGCTGGGTCTCTTTGAGGGTTTTTGCCTCTGGGTTTCGAGGGCTTTGCTGGGTGGCGTATTGGGGGGATCGTGATTGGTGTTTGGACTGGGCTGCTGGTGGGGGTTGGATTGGGGGGTGTGGTCATGTGTTGTGAAGGGTTGAGGTTGTGGTGGGAAATAGGTTGGATGGGGGGGGGTTACAAGGCTGGGGAGGGCTGAGGGATTTTTTTTGCGGCGGGGGTCGGAGTTTATGGGGGGGGGGTGCTTTCGGCCAAATCTAGGCATTTGGTGGCTGGCGTTAGGGGTGGGTTGGGAGTGCGCGCTCGAAGGGGGTGTGTGGTTGGCGGTTGTGGGGAGAGGAAATGGTGATGGGGCGGCGCCGTGATGTGTTTGAGTTGTTTTTGGAGTGGGTGGGGAGGCGGATTTGCGTTGGGGCTGTGGTGGGTGGGTTTTTGTTGAGGGAGTGTGGGTACGGATTTGGGGACTTGCGCGCCGGGAAGCGGGGGGCTTCCGGGCGGGTGCGAGGTGAGTTTTGAGCGTCTTTGGGGTGCTTGTTATTTCTTTTTTTAATTTTTTTTTTTTATTATTTTTTATTATAATTTAAATTTTTGTTTTATTTTTTTTTTCTAATCTTTTTTTTTAAATTTTATCATTTTTTATTTTTCTTATTTAAATTATTTTTTTATTTTATTATTATTTCTAATTTTAATTTTTTTACAATTTTTTTTATTTCTTATTTTCTTCATTCTCTCATTTTATTTTTTTTTTTTATTTAATTTTTTCTCCTTAATTTTTATTTCTTATCTATTTCCTTTTATTATTTAACATTTTTGAAATTCTTTTTTTCTATTTTTTGAATATTTTTAAAATTTTAAAATCTAATCATTATTTTTGTTATTTTTTTTAGAAAAATAAAAATTTGTCTTTAAAATTTATTTTTTATTTTTTCTAAATATGTTAAATTTTATATTTTTATTAAATTACTATTGAAAAATATTAGATGAATGTATAAAGTAAATCGATGAAATTAATAAATATTTATTAAATAAGTTTGTGATAGAACGTATCCACAGTAAAACTCATGAAGCTTCAGAAAAATGTTCATAACGTCTCAATTTAGCGTTTGAGAACTCCTAAGAAATGTAGAGTTTATCCTGATAACTCAAATCATACGCTCAAAATAATCACGGTGAAATTCTAGATATGCCGGGAGTATTCCGTACTGTTCTGAGTTCCATGCAGCGAAGTTATAAGGTATGCATTGTAGACACATTGCAAAAAATAAGGTGTTGTTTTTACAGTAAAATACTGGCAGCAGAGGTTCAAGTTTAAAATTGTTATATGCACAGTAATGAACTGTAAAAATTGCAATCTTATATTTTGTTACTGTAAAGCAGCAATTTTAGTTTATTACAACAATTTTCGTTCATTACCACAATTTTAGTTTATTACCACACCTTTAGTTTATTACCACAATTTTAGTTTATTACCACAAAATTAGCTGTATTATATATAGCTGTATATTATTTTAACTGTGCCCACTACTAGATTCCAGCTAAAGTACAAAAGTTTAAAAAGGTCAGCGAATGACACGGAACTTCGATGTTTATATTATGACACAATTATTGTTGGAGAGATGGAAAACACATCAAACATGTGTTAAACTAATTTCCCTGTACTGTGATTGGTTTTAGAGTATTTTTTTAGACTCAAAAATAACTCCCTATGTACCACAGAGTATCACATAGGGTCAGAAGGTAAAAAGCACAACAGTACAAAACTTTAAAAAGAAACACAAAATGAAACAAAAACTATAAACAACAAGCAAACAAAAGGAATAAAATAATAAAGAAGATAAATGATAAAAAGCAAAAACATTCGTAAAAGGTTAAACTTAAGAGTAAGCAAAACATTTTAAAAGATTAAAAGTCTCAATGCTCTGAGCAAGAGCAGACGGAACAGGAGTCCAAGAAATATATAGCTTCCTTAGCTACTGCACAGCACAAGCGTTCCTCTCTGAGAGCTTGTACTGGGATAACAAAATAACTGGTGTTCAGGATTCTCCTTTTCTAGCCTACAGTCACACACGTTACTGGTACCAACGCCTCCTAAATACTAATAGCCTGCAACTTTCTGGTTTTTAGCACAGAGCAGAATTTCGTCCCTTGTTCACGATACACTACCATCTACCGGAGTTCTTTGAGAAAGAGAAATTAACGATTGGTTCATTTCAAAATTTAAACTTAAAAATCAACCAATCAAAAAATTTAATTCAAATATTGTTTGGATCCATCGCCAATAGCAGCAAAATGCCCTTGGTGCACGATACACTGCCATCTACCGGAGTTCTTCGAGAAATTAACGATTGGTTCATTTCTGAATTTAAATTTAAAAATTAACCAATCAAAAGGAAACAACGGCATTATCGGATTGCCGCAAGGTGGCGCTTTACGTAGAACCAACGACGACCGTAGCAAAGCAAATGTACTAGGCATTTAGTATTTAGGAAACGTTGCTGGCACTCAGGATGAATTTAAGTAAGTTGTCTTTAAAATTACCATGACCAGTAAGGAATAACGTTATTAAAAATCAGTTTCGAGGTGGTACAACTTCAGTGGAAATGAAGCGTTTGGTCCAGCTTGCATTTTTCGAAAAAAAAAAATGCTCTGAATTCCAGTCTTTAATAGCCTCATTAAAGTAGAACAGCTTCCAGTACGAAAGATAAAAATTTTTGAACTAGTACCCAGGTACCAAATAACGTTTAAACATTTTATAAACGTTTTTAACCGGTTGTCACAACGTTAATAACCATTTTACAACGTTTATGAAACGAAGTGTGCTACTTGGGTAGTTTTCAAGAAAATAATTTTTAACATCTACGCGTTAATCGCTAGTCCCTCTGCACAATTTAGCTATGTTCATTAATACAATTTTGTCTGTTTTATTAAATGAAAAAAAAAGCTGTACATTTCATCTGCGCACTGTTTAAAACAAGCAACATTTGTACAATTTTGTTTCCTTTTTTTGACATTAAAATCGATATATCCATGGTTTTTGCTAATTTTTGAACTCCATTATGCAAATTAAAGTAAGCAAAAAGTATCCTCCAAAGTTTGTCTGTTTAGGACACAGTATTTGGTGAGAGGATGTAATTATTAAATGATTAATTATAGATACGCGGCTATCGCGGAATGTAATTTCAAAACATATAATGAAAAATGTTGGTTTCCGTAATTCACATGGGGAATAAAGTTCCAGTGCACTTTGAAATACCGCTACCAACTTTTTCCATTACGTAATGCTTAAACTATTACATTAATGGATTTACAAAATTCATTTCTTTCAAAGTTTTTTTCTTAATTAGTTAAAAGTAATGTGATAAAAAACATATGCATTGATTCATTCTAATTTTAAACACAGTAATTATTTTTTTCATCTTAAAAACATTTTCTGCTCATACAAAAGAGTAAATTAAAATTTTTTGAACCAATGAGGTTATTTTTAAGTTTCATCATCAAAAATTAAACAATAAGTAACGAACTGTATATCTTTCAAGAAACAGTTCTTAATAGTATAATTATAGCACACGCATGAAATTTTACACAAAAAAAAGCAATAGAAATGATAAAAATAAACTTAATAAAAAAAATATAGTTATATTTTTCTACAGTTCATTCTTTAAGCGTTCCAATTCTTCTTCTTAATTTTTCTTTTTTATTAATCAGGATTAAAAAAGCTGTTACGTTTAAGACAGTATTTTTTATTGCATTCCTTTTTAATCTGTATTAATATAACTTTATATTTTTACAGGATATTTCTCATTTATACTCTTCAAATTTGAAACACAAATGCTAATTTTGAACCTGCAGCTAAATTATTTTTATCTAATGAATTAAGTAACAAAATTTTTCCTCAAATTACAAATCTTATTTGTAATTAAAACACTTTGACTTCATGTATGATTATTTTTTTCACTCACAGTATATGATTAATAACAGTTGTTATTTTTAATACTCTCTTTTAAGAATTTTTTAAACCAAAATATTTATAATAAAAACTCAAACTTTAAATGACACTTTAAAAGAGAAAATTACCTCAAGTTTCTTTTATTGCTGTATTAACTTCATTTTGACAGATTAACACTTGATAACATTTATGTTGAAAAATCAAAATTATTGAAGACGAAAAAGTTACTTTTATGTTATTTCAACCGTTAAAAGAATAAAATAAGTAAGAACATTTAAATAAGTACTAAGATGACAAAAAAATGTATTTCTTAAAATTTTTGAGAATACTTATTTACTTAGAACCTTCAAAAACAAAAGTAACTGAAGGACACAAACAGGTAATTTTTTCTGAAATTTCTTAAGAGAACTGAAAGTAACAATAACACAATTACAGATATTTTCTTAAATAAGTATTAGGTATACAAATTTCAATTAAAAAAATATTGAGCTTCGTATACAGAGGAGTAGAAATGAAGAGCTTTATTTTGGTATTAGTAAAAAACAAGTGGCAAAAGTATACTTTATCTGAAAAATCATTGAACAAAAATTCTACCACAGTAATGTTTTCCATTGTCATTGATTTTTTCAGAAAGAACTCGACTTTCTAGATCCCTCATTTTCTTATTCATATTTGAGTACATTTACATTTTCACCGATCTTTTACCCTTTATGTATGAGTGGTTTCTTACACAACGCAGGACACACGAAATAAATGTACACTGCGAAAGGTCTTGAGAATAAAGAAAAGAAATACGGTTTCAAAAGTTTTGCAACATCACTGGTTCTTTTCGTTTGCCATTTCAAATGCAAATGAAAGATGTAAATAAAACAAGCTGGTAGACCGGAGTATTTGAAAAAACAGAAACAAAAAGTAGACCACTGTTTGAATATGAGAGGAAAAAAAAGTTACGTAAGTAGAGTTTATTTTGTCCTCCTTTTATCATCAATCAAAGATTGATTTACTTTCATAGATATAAAAACATCAATACACTCTAAATATTTAAGTTTGTGCAGAAGATGAATAAAAGTATTTAAAATATTTAAAAGCACAAATAAATTGATTTAAAGCGCATGCTAGTTTCGACAGCAATAGCCCCCTGCAACACTGCAACGGTTCTGTACAAAAACATCGTGACGTCAGCGTGACGTTAGCCTATGAAAAACGAGCTAGATAAAACGTCACAGCTTACTTGGCGAATTAGAGGAGATCACTGACTGCTTGTGAGCTCTTATTGGCTCCGCCCGTAGTGACATTCAGTGTCAAGTTAAGTTGCTGTCTAGTATAGAACTGGAAGGATGGAATTTGGTAAGCGAAGTCTGATAACGGAATGTGTAAAATTTATTCAAATGTCATGTTCATAATCAGGGACATGTTCATTAAAAACATTAGTTATAGGCGAAATAAGATTAGTGTGCAATGAATGAGTTACAAAGATACATACGTTCACAATTATTGCTATAAAGCAGGCCTAGTCAAAAAAGATATAGCCATTATTCGAAATTAATTGATTTTTGAATTAAAAAATATTACTGAAAAATAAGAAAGAATGGCTATTTTCCTCGTACGGGTGCCTTTTCTGCAATGAAAAAGGAAAAAAAAAATCAAACTTCGAAATTGGAGCGGGTAGTTCATATATTGAATTTGTGATAACACTGATTCATTTATCAATGCATACAACAAGGACCTAAAAAAAGTAATTTTACTGGTTTTTTTTTTACTTCCTTTTACGTAGTAAAGGAAGTATTGTGATCACGAAAAAAATTTCACTCAAATTTCGGTCTAAATTTTGACTTTGCTCACCCCTGAGTGAATGTCGCGTAGTTTTTTCGACCTGTCAGCACGTGCATATGTACCTAACAACATACAAACAGCCGAAAAATCAATTTCGACCACCCCCGAGTAAATTACGACGAGTTTTCTCGTGACGTCTGTATGTACGTATGTGCGGATGTATGTGCGTATGTGGCTCGCATAACTCAAAAACTATATGCCGTAGAAACTTCTAGCTTGGTATGTAGGCTCTGAGGGAGGTCTAGTTGTGCACCTCCCCTTGTGATTGCATTTGAATGTTCCTAAAGGGGTCTTTTACCCCTTTTTTGGGGAAAATCAATGTTAATTTCAATACAGACTCAAGTGATATGAATTGGCGCCACCACTTGGCGACATGTCGCCAAGCTTTTGGTCGCCAAGTGTTTGACGCCAACTTGGCGACATATCGCCAAGTTGACGACAAATTTGGCGAAAAAATTATTTTTTGAATTTTGGTTCAACTTGGCGCTATTGGCGATATTTTGCGAAAAATTCACTAAATGATATTAAAATCAGCAATATTTAGAAAAATAACCATTGTAAAATATTTTTTGCATTGTTTCGTGGTAGATTAGGGGAGTAAATATTTGAATTGTTACCTTGCTCACTCCAAGCACTTTTTTTAACACTTAAGGCAACTACTAAGAAATTTACACGTAAAAGGAAGTAGTGTGGGGTCCATACCAGATTTTTTTTTTTTTTTTTCATTTTTCATTAAAATTTTCTTTTTTTACTCTTAAAATATATCTATTTCTGACTCTAAATAATTTGTTTACACTTCTAAAAGAATTCTATACTTTTAAAAAATAAAAGGTCAATTTTAATGTCTCGTTTATTTGAAATCCGAAACTTTTGAAGTACATGTTATTGCAAACGAACGGTTATGAAATTTTATTTAAGAAATTTCACCAAAGACAATAATGTTTTCTGACGAAATCAATAAGATTTTTTTTTTTCGCTTTCGCACCGAAGAAATGATTTAGTTTCTGGAATATAAAATTACTTTTCATACATTTCGTTGAAGGAAACTATTTTCCCACTGTCATTTAAAATTACTTTTTGTTGCGGAAAGGCTTTAGAATTTATGGAAGAGGACCTAAAAAGTCAGCTTTCATCCTTTTTGAGTTCGCTTTGATAAATGAAATCTATTTACATATGATGGGATATTTTCAGGGGCCGAGATGAATTTTCTTGTGTTACGTATTTTGTTCCGCATGCACGCAGTGCTGAGTTTTATTTAAATCTTATGTTCCTATCCAAAACATTTAGCACATAAACAGTAAATTAAAGAATTTGCGTTTCAAAGATTTGTAGAAAAATAGAACTATCAAAAACACTGCAAAAAATCAACTGTTGTTTTTACAGTATAATACTGGAAGGCGAGGCTAAATTTAAAATTGTAAAATGCACAGTAATAAACTGTAAAACTTGCAATTTTAGTTTTTTAATGAAAAGTTAGCGATTTTACAGTTTATTACAGTAAAATTTAGCTGTATTATACTGTAAAAATTGCAGTAATATATCGGCATTTGAGGTTCCAGTTTGAAACTGTAAAATTCACTGTAAAAACTGTAAAATTAGCAATTTTATAGTTTATTACTCTAAAATTCACAATTTAACAGTTTAGTACTGAAAAATTCTCTTTAGCTTATTACTTTAAAACTAGCTGTATTATACTGTGAAAACATCCTTCACTTTTTACAGTGCAGATTAAGAGAAAAGTTTTAATTTGTTTTTTCATCCTTTTTTGCGTTCATTTTGATAAATGAAATCTATTTACATATGATGGGATATTTTCAGGGGCCGAGATGAATTTTCTTGTGTTACGTATTTTTTTTCGCATGCACGCAGTGCTGAGTTTTATTTAAATCTTATGTTCCTATCCAAAACATTTAGTACAAAAACGGTAAATTATAGGATTTGCGTTTCAAAGCTATGTTGAAAAATAGAACTATCAAAAACACTGCAAAAAATCAACTGCTGTTTTTACAGTATAATACTGGAAGTCGAGGCTAAATTTAAAATTGTAAAATGCACCGTAATAAACTGTAAATCTTGCAATTTTACAGTTTTTTAATGAAAAGTTAGCGATTTTACAGTTTATTACAGTAAAATTTAGCTGTATTATAATGTAAAAATTGCAGTAATACATCGGCATTTGAGGTTCTAGTTTGAAACTGTAAAATGAACTGTAACAAACTGTAAAATTAGCAATTTTATAGTTTATTACTCTAAAATTCACAATTTAACAGTTTAGTACTGAAAAATTCTCTTTAGCTTATTACTTTAAAACTAGCTGTATTATACTGTGAAAACATCCTTCACTTTTTACAGTGCAGATTAAGAGAAAAGTTTTAATTTGTTTTTTCATCCTTTTTTGCGTTAGCTTTGATAAATGAAATCTATTTACATATGATGGGATATTTTCAGGGGCCGAGATGAATTTTCTTGTGTTACGTATTTTATTCCGCATGCATGCAGCGCAGACTTTTATTTCAATCTTATGTTCCTATCCAAAACATTAGTACTAAAACAGTAAATTAAAGGGTTTAATTAAAGGTACAAAGCTATGTAGAAAAATTGAACTATCAGCACACTGCAAAAAATCAACTGTTGTTTTTACAGTGTAATACTGAAAGCCGAGGCTAAATTTAAAATTGTAAAATGCACAGTAATAAACTGTAAAACTTGCAATTTTACAGTTCTTTACTGTAAAGTTAGCAATTTTACAGTTTATTGCCGTAAAATTTAGCTGTATTATACTTTAAAAACAGCAGTATAATACTGGCAGCAGAGGTTCCAGTTTAGAACTGTAAAATGCACGGTAATAAACTGTTAATGTAACAATTTTACAGTTTAGTACTGTAAAAGTAGAAATTTTAGTTTATTCCTGCAAAATTAGCTGCATTATGCTGTAAAAACAACATTCATTTTTAAAGTGCAGATTAAGAAAACAGCTTTAATTTGTGTTTTCTACGTAATATCTAATCACCGCCATTTACTTTTTCTTGTGTTTGGTTCTGTAACTACGTATAACTTTTTCACATTGTTTCTATTAAAAAAAAACATGAACTATATGGCAACAAAATAAACCACTTTCATTAATTATAATTTAAAACAACAAATCAATGTACACTAACCCCTTGTTATATCGTGCTTTTCCGGAGACAACCAAAAATCGCAATATATTTGGAAACACGCGATGTACCCGAGGTCATAAAACGTTTCTTTGTAATGTAGAAATTAAGTAGGGGAATAAGGGGAAAAGTGACATTTAGCAAAGATAACGTACCTGTTTGAAAAGAGACAAATTAAAAATGTTTCCTGAAATTAGTGTACATGAAGAAGGAATAATGTATTTTGTGATAGAGCTTGCGTTGAAATACTATTTTTTATTTTTAGCAGTTATCTTGCACCTTCAAGATAATAATTTGCACCTTCATGAAAAATTTTCACCTTAAATATCCATGGGGCATAGTGAAAAATACAAGGTTTTTGTAATGAAATATTTTCCATTTGAAGATTTACAGTAATTTCAACAAGAAAATAAAGGTCAAAAAAAGGCTCGAAATTAATAAGTAAGATGCCTGTCAACATACTTCATGTATTTCTTCTTGAGCCCCAACCTACTACTTCTTGCATGTACCGCATGTATTTCTGCCTTATTCCTGGATTAAATGGGATAAATACTAATATTTAACTTAGTTTAACTTAGTAAGTTTTTTTCTACAACGTAAGGTACATCAAATTCAAAGTGTGCTGCATTTATAGAGGATAAAAGGGGTGCTTTACTGTAAAAAATAGATGTTGCTTCTGCAGTATAATACAGCAAATTTCACTTTAAAATTTTACTTTAAATTTTACAGTAAAAAAACTGTAAAATAGCTCATTATACAGCAGTAGACTAATATTGCTAATTTTACAGAAATGAACTGTAAAGTTGCTAGTTTTACAGTAATAAACTGTAAAATCTCTAGTTTTAGGGCCCTGCTCTACATCAGCGGAAAACGCGACCGAAACCGAATGCAGAAACCGAAAATCCGAGTACTTTCCATAGGAACACCATTTAATCCATTTTACTTTTCTGCATTACGTCGATGTGGATCAGGGCCCTTACAGTTTAAAACAGTTTGTAACTTATTTAACTGTAGTATTTACAGTTTAGTTTACATAAACTGTAAAATATCTAGTTTTACAGTTTAAACTGCAACCTCTGCTCCTAGTATTGTACTGTAAAAACAGCAGCTTTTTTTGCAGTGTTAAGTAATCTGCCATCAACGACACGTCACATTAAATATAGAAAAATGAAGGTACAGTCTTAGAACCATCCTCTGAAATTCAAAATTAGAAATACTATTTCAAATTTAACGCTTTAGAAACAACATATCAGACAACCAGGCTCTGTTCACAAACGTTATAGGAAGTTATAGGAAGTTGTATAAGTTCATCGCTTGTGTTTTGTTCAGCATAAATTTTTCTTTTTTTGTGATTTCTGACATTTTATATTTTTTGTTCAATCAGTTTTCATTGCATTTTCAAAACTTTTTAGTTAAAGTAAGAGGTTGTTTTATTTTTTATGTTTTTTTACTTACTTTTTATTTTTTAATTCGTTAAAAAACAAATTTGAAAAAGAAACAAGACTGATTTAACATTGACTCTTCTTTTTCTAGTTATTTTCATTTTATTTTTTAATATTTGTGGCTCAATCTTCCTCTATAAATTATATTCGTATGAAACACTTCCTGGCTTTCCAGACGTAAAAATTAAAATTACATTTCCTTTCGTTCTTATTTTTCTACTAATATTTTCGATTGTACATAATTTTTTTGATAACTGTGCCTTATTATACACTCATATTGCAGAAATTCATGAAATTATTCCGCTCTAGGAATAAAAAGGAAAAACGACTATTAATTAAACATTAATTAAAACTGTAATAGCTAATGAGTAGCATATCTCTGGCATTCAAGTATAGTTGGAAAATTGTTTCATTTTAAATGATTTCTAGAAATGAAACATTTAAGCTGCAAAGATAAAAGTCATCAGTATCTGTTAAACAAAGCAACAATTTATTTTACGGAAATTATCACTTTGGAAACATGCGCTCTTTGTACTTTGCAGTCCATGGATTGCCGAAACAAATGAATACCGCACGTAATTTCCGCCTTCTAGAGATTTGGATCAAAATCTAATGAGTTCCAAAGCGGCATAATACCTACTTAGTTAGCGAATTGTGTACTGGAATTAGGTTATTCAACTGCAAAATGCATCTTTGGTATATATTGGCAACAGCTGTCAAATTTAAAGAGGGATAAATGCATTGATAAATGGTGATTATATTCTCCAAGTTTGTGAGAAATTACGTTGAAATTCTCGAGTAAGTAGTTATACCTAAATTGTGTGATTGGGTGTTTTGAGAAAACGATTCTGCCAAACAGTATTACCAGTGACGAAACTATTATTTCACATCATTTGGGCAGTTAGTTTGCAAAATCACTACTGGAAAGTGCTTTAAAAACAATTAAAACCACATTTTTTTTCTATATTTTTCGAAAGAATATTTGGGCGAGACTTTAGATTATCGCAAAACCAATAGGATGAGCGTTGGAATAGCATTTATTTATATTGACCATTTTAAGTGATCTTGCCAATTTTCAAGCAAAGGCACATTTTCGGGAAAAAAATTATGTTTTTCTGTCACTGTATGTGATTTGGCCATATTTCTCGTATCATAAACAACATTCATATAAAGATGAGTTTAGTTGTAAGACAGTACTTCCGCTAGATCCCAATTATCTGTGCTCATTTAAAACTTCCTGTAAATATTATACCCTTTTAAAAATGTCGAGTGATATACATATAAGTTAACGTGTTAGCCTGATCGGCACAGCATTGGACTCTAAACTGGACGGTTATGATCAATGCCAGTCGGAAGAAGATCCTCCGTGTTTAGAAATGGTGATTGGGGCAGTGTTAAATGTGTCGTGGTCACAAAGTCCAAAGTCTGAACACTGATAGATGGTGCTTCCACTATCGTATGATGTCGTCTGAATTCAATCAGACGGCCACCTAAGTGGGGCTCTGTAAACGGATGTCAAAAATATTTGCCTTAAATTGGATGTCATTGGCCATTCAAACTTGAATACCCTAATGTATTAAGCACCAAGAACAACAACGCACCATTTCGCTGAATGTCGGTATGATTGGATTTAAAAATATCAGCATATTTTTGACAGAAATTTTGTGCAAGATGTCTATTCATTTTTCCTTTCCAAAAATTTCTTTTTTCCAAAATTTTACTACATCAATTCTCCGCAAGTCTGCCTACAATTGATAATAGATCTTGCTCCCAACACCGTTCATCAGTTTCAGATATATCTTTTATTATTCCTCCGAAAACAAATTTAAAGCAAAGAGGTGGAATATCGTGAAATTATATCAGCGATCAGAGCTTAACTCATAAAATCTCGAAAAATATATTCCTCTTATACACTGGTAAATATTCCGAAAAAATTTTGGTCAAAGCACTTTTCTGCTTCATTGTTTATTCTTATTGTTTAAACAAAACAAAATAAATTGATGGAAAAAAACTCTGAAAAACTAAAAGAAAAAAACACTCATTTCACTAAACGGTACATTTTTACCCCCCCCCCCCCCACCGATTAAACATTATCCATACTTCAAATGAAGTTGAATTTGTGTACAGTAAACTCCACGGAATAGGGTGGCACGGCAACTGCGGATCGTTCGAAAAATTGGTAAAAAACGATGCCAGTCTATAAAATAACTAAAAAAGTCAATATCACTATACATACATTTAAATTATAGATGAAAATGATGAAAAGTAAAAACTATCTTTAAAAGCTAAAAACTCCAAATAAAGCTATCGCAATTTTCGGTATGCATTAAATCATCACCATAAAAAAAGCAAAAAAAAAGAGTGAAAAAAACGTGGATAATCCGAACCGCGGAGAATCGGAATTTTACTGTGATTTCTTTTAATTCGGGATGCCATTGAAACATAACTAAGTACCAATTGTTATTTTCTTATTAATGGGTTTAAAGTTTAATTACTGCTATTACAAAGAAAAATAAAGAATGACAATTACATTATTTGCTTTCTTACAAAGAATTGTTTCATATGCATAAACAAATAAACAAAAATAGAAGGGAAAATGTAATCAAATAAATGAAAGATCACATCATGATTTTCTTCATTTGGTCCGTCAAAATACTCTTTTCTTCAAAGTTTTCTACCCATTATATTTCTTTCAACGCATTATATTTATTTCGCAAAAGAACCAACTGGAGAACATAAAAGCGTACACATGGAAGAAAAGCTACTTGTGCATTTCACAATATGGATTCCATTTGTTATATTTGGTATCAAAGAAATCTGAAGCCTCTCTAAAAGACTTCTTTCTAGAGCTTTTCTAAAAGCAATCTGAAGTAAGTATTGAAAATCGCTCCTCAATATAGGCAAAGCCTTTTTTTATTAGCCTACTTTCCCGTTAAAAATAAAAGAAAGACGAAAAAAGTATTAAAAGTAGCTTAATGCATCTAAAAAATATCGCCAAGTCCAAAAAATATCGCCAAGTTAAAAAATATCGCCAAGTCAAAAAAAAATATCGCCAAGTGAAAAAAATAAAAAGGTAAAATGAATGTCGAAAAATTAAAAATTTGAAAGTAGGGTATTGAGATGGGGAATTTGTGTGTCGGTCGGTCGGTCGGTCGGTCGGTCGGTCGGTCGGTCGGTCTGTCTGTCCCCCCCTAATAACTTTTGAATGAACAGTCCGATTTGGACAAACTTTTTTTTGTTGGAAAGATCTCGGCGAGTACAGCTCATTCCCATATTTGATTTTTTGATTTGAACAATTTTTGGTTCAAATTTGAGCCGTTCAAACAACCGGTCCCGCGATACTAACTTTTTAATGAACAGTCCGATTTGAACAAACTTTTTTTTGTTGGAAAGAACTTTTCAAGGATACTTCATTCCCGTATTTACATTTCCGATTTGAACAAATTTTCGTTCAACATTAAACCGCTCAAGCAAGCTGTCACCCCTAATAACTTTTGAGTAAACAGTCCGAAAAAAAAATGACTGACTGTGCAGACGATTTTTTGTTTATTTATTCATTTGTTTTATTGAATTTATTATTATTATTATTATTATTTTTGGCAGACGATTTTTTTTGTAACAAAAATGTTTCATTCACGAGGGCATTTTATTCTTTATTTATATTTAACAACTGGCAACGGATTAAAAGTGAAATTCGAGACATTTTATCAACGGACGAGTTTTTTTTTTCTTTTTTTTTCTTTCTTTGATAAAATGTGTTTTGATGTACTTTGTACTTTTAATTTTTTTTTGAAAACAATTGAGGAATTTTTCTACGGAAGAACTGTAACAGTTACATTCTTTAAAAGGTGCGACAAAACTTTATTTATTCATTTATTTACTTTTTACGTGTCTATTTCATCTGATGAGAGGGGTATATTTTGCTTTTAGAAATCAGCTTCAAGTGCTAAAAAGGTATGTTTGACATAATTTTTAGTCTTAGATAATCAAGAGAATAATGATCAGATGCTAGAATGCCGATGTCGATGTACGGGAAAGTAGGCTCGTTTAGTTCTTGACAGAACTTCTTGTTTAAGAACAGAAAGCAAAGAAGAAGGCGTATGTTTACCGAGGAAATAATTACAGGCTATGTCGGTATGAAAAACATTCTTCCGATTGAAATAAACATAACAAATGCACGACAGAGTTTTGAACAAGCTTTGTGTTTTGGATGAATATTTGGATTATCATCCAAGATGGATGAATATTTCGTTATTTTGATGCAAGGTGTGCAGAAAACCAATTCATAAGTTGTGACTATGCGGTAGCTAAATTACGACTAAAAGTATGCAAGACTTGCCTTTTTAAATTAATACAATAACTAAAAGATTTAATTAAATGTTTTATGAAGCGCCATTTAAAAGATGAGATGTATATGCGAGGTTAAATACCAACATCATTTCCAACTGTATGAGAAAATAATCGCCTAATAAGAGCGTCCACTCATCTTCGATGTTGTTCCAATTTAAACACAAAATGAAACAAGTTCAAGAGTGATGTCATTTGAAGAATACTCTTGCTGCTCTTCCAGACGGAGCAAGTGGGAAGGAACGTACAAAGCTTTGGTTCCCACTATCGGCAGAATGCCATTGCCATGAGAATGATGCGCAGTTTCCTCACTTATTGGAGGCACCTAGGCTCTATTCGATGCAAAACTGCATTTGGAATTTAATTTTGCCAAGAGATATGAGCCAATATTTTGAAAAGTGCCAATTTGAAGTTGGAGTTTTCTGATTTAAAAAAAATTTTGTAGAAAAAAAACTAATATTGGATTCTAAGTCTAAATTGGCTCTAAATGCAAGAAAATAAAAGGGAGGGAGGTCAAGGAAGTTATTTACCCCTTCCTTAGATTACTCACTTTTAAGCCGTTACAGATCTGATGAGTGTTACAGATCTGATGTTAATATGAGCTACATATCTGAGTTTATGCTTTCAGTCCTCGTTAACATCTCTAAAAATGATATTATTTTCTTGCATTTTTTACATAGAATTAAGATAATTATATTAATATTAGGCTAAAAATGCAAATTTTATTATAAAAAAGAATTTCTTGGAAATAAAAATGAGCGATGAGGTTTTTAGATAAAATAAATTATGAGATTACCAAAACCAAGCTAATAAAACATTTGTTTTGTTTTGAAACAACACACAACTTCAACTTTTTCAACACACAACTCTGCTGCTTGCTTTTCTTTAATTAGTTTCAGGAAATTTAACTTCTTGATTAGAAATTCAAATTTAGCAGGCTAGTTATTATCTAGTGATTTAGCGAAGTTATGAGAAATTGAAGCATCAAAAAAATAAATAAATAAAATAATAATAATTAATTAACTTAATTTCTGCAGTGTCAATTTTTCTTATTTTACTAACTTCTACTGCTAGGTCAAACCACAAATGAAGCAATTGTACTAAAATTCATTGCTTTTCATTTTTTAAGAACAAAAATATTCAATATATGGCTAAAACCTATGATTTTTGCTTTTTAATAATTCTGAAATGTGAGAGTTAGTTCGGTAATATATTCGCTGTTTTTCGATGTTACCGCTCTGACTGTTACCGATCTGACAAACCGACAAAGTTTTTTTTTTTATTTCCGAGTCGATCACGCTAAACCAAAATCAAACACGTGGTTTTTTCACTTGCAATATAGGACTATACTTATACATAAAATAACTTTTATAATAATAAAAACTGCGCATTTTAGCTCGTGTTACCGATCTGATGACTAAAATGACAAACATTTTATAAATCATTTTTAAAAATCTTACCTGCAATTTTAGATGCAGAAATGCAAATTTTGAATTACGATGCGATAAAACATCACACCAGGTACTCAGTATCACGTGGTATAGGTGCAGGAAATGATTTTGGGAGCCTAAATATAGATCGGAAGTTATTATAACCACTCTGACGCGGAACTGAGGGACACGCCTATTTCGCATTCCCTAGAAAATCAGAAATCGATTAAAACAAAAATGAAGTAAAATATTAACAAAGGGGTTAAAATAGAATCGTTTTTTGTGCAAGTGCGTTTTTTTGGGAAGTTAGAAAGTGCGCTTAAGCTTTTTGCATGCTAAGCTTTGCTACTGGGGATACGTTACCGATCTGATTTTTGATGTATAAAACAAATATTTTCTGAAGAAAAAAAAAATCTGATATTATTAGATGAAATGAAAGCAAAACTCGTCTTCTTTCTGAGGAAAATTATTTTTTTAACTAGTTATTGAAATACTAGTGAAAATTCACTTGGGACTCAAATTGGCACTTTCCTAAATATTAGCTCATATTCCATTTCAAACGAGTGCTCAAGGCTTTACATGGCACACATTCATACGACATGGACGCTGTCAATTTTCTACATCTTGAAAATAAACAGACTGGAGCCGGAGTTGTGTACCGCGCCTTTGACAAGAGAGGCCAGTGCTTTAACCACTAAACCTTTCTGTTCGCAGCTTTGGTTTCTTAACGGGCGTTATGGATAAAGTGAAATAAAATTGCTCTTTCATATTTAGACACGAGTACAGTTACTTTAATGATCATTAGTACAGTTACTTTAGTACAGTTACTTTAGTACAGTTACTTTAGTACAGTTACTTTAGTACAGTAACTGTACTAATCATGATTTTCTTTTGCTGCGTTCTGAATAAATGGGCACTAAATGTAAGTACGTTTAACTCGCGAGAGCTTGCGCCATGTTTTGTCACGAGAGCTCTCGCGCGTGGTCGAAAACGACCCCAACGTGTTTTTCTTCATCTCTTCTTCCTTTTTTCATGACTTCTTTATTTTATTTTACTCATTTATGTTTTTTAACTAACTAACAGACTTCTACAATGATTAGTTTTTGATTTGAAATGCATAAATAAAGTGTTTTACGAACTATTACGAAAGTGCTCCAGCTCTCAAACACATCAGTAACATTTTTTGCGTTTCCCTTTGGTGCAGGAAGAAAAATACTTACATTTCGAACTGGAGTACAAACATTAGCTCTAAATTTATTTCTTTGCCAAATAGTTTCTTTATCTCTTCCAATAGAGATGTCATCTGTATCAGGATCATCAGAATTTTCGCTAAAAGAAAATTTGCTTTCACTGTCATAATCTCTAAAGTTTTCTTTATTGCTAAACCTTCATTGTCTGAAAAGACACATATTCATCGCTTTCTCCATCGACTAGTAATTAGCTTAAATACTTCATCCCTTGCTCATATGGAGTCGGCATCTTTTCTTTGTTATAAGTAGTGCAAAAGCAATTGAAAAATATGAATTTTGCAAGGAAAGAACTACATAATCTTTGTCAACGACATGCTTGTTAACTGAAAATCATGGCTAGAAGAAGGATTGCTGACAACTGCTTCCTTTTCACAAAATGTTTCGACATTCTTTTAGTGGAACCGACACCAAACACCTGTTCTGTCCCGAAAAATTTACTGACCCACTCGCCCCTGCGGTCGTAAAAGACTCCAATCGCAAGAACCTCCCTAGTTTATACGAATTAAAGGGATTTAAGAAAATTCCAACCACACCCACATATCAATCAAAGACACATGGCAGCTACCCAAAAGATTGTTTTCTTATATCTCCGTGAAATTTTAAGAAATGGAAACAAAAATGGCTGGGGTCGTTTTCGACCCCGCGTGAGCTCTCGTGTGTTAAGCAAGTAGTATTTAACTCCACATGCGTGATGGATATCAGTTTATAACCTCCATAGTTTCCAAGCCCAGTGTATGTTACAATTTATAAAACAACTCCAGTTGCATATCTTAAAATTTTAAAAAGATATCGACAAACGAAAGAGCGTCTTCAGTGCCGAAATGCTGCAAATGGGTGAAAGCAGATTATTTGGAAACAATTTTTAAATAATTAATAACAGCATATAATACAACGTTGAATACACAGGAATACTACAGACACGTGTTTCGGTAATATTCTTGTACTATTTCAATCTAAAATGTCTTAGAAATTGCATTTTTCTTTCTTCACGTGCTGTAATTTTCATAACAAATTAATAATTATTCATTTTTTTAAAAGATAAGAGAGCTTAACTATTTCACTAAACCCCACATTATAATACAAAACAAAATGACATCTGTTGCCATAATAAGTACTAAAGTAGAAAAAACGCTAATAAGTACTTTACTTTAAAATATATTTGGCTAAAATCTTAATGTTAAACTATATTTTGAATGACTGTATGAAAATTAGAATAGTTTAGGAAGCATTCGGGAAAATTTTAAGGACGCACTTATCAAACATAAGGCTGCTCAAAAAACAAAGTCCTTTCCTTTTTTTCGGTTTTTCTAGTAATTTCAGAAGTATTTTTCTAAAGAAATAAAATAAGAAACGTCAATAAGATTTTTTTTAATTCCAAGTATTAATCTGAAATGGCATTTCAAAAAGTTAATAAGCTGTTCTAGAAATACAATAACATAACAAAATAAACAAGGTTTTTATTTTTCTAAATACTCTTTAAAAGCTCAGATATTCGAAAGAAAGCTGTCTTTTAATCTTTTTGGTTTTTCCAGACTTTCATTAAATTTAAAATACTCGTTTACTTACTACTATTTAAAATTCTTTTTTCTTTTTCTCGTCCACATTTTTTTTTATTTTAGAATTTGATTTCAGTTATATTTTACATTTTCATGTCACTGAACGTAGTTTCTTTGAAATTTGAGTACATACTACATGACGGAGAAAAAATTAAAAATTCTGCAAAAGTCAAACTTACATAAAAACGTTTCTAAGTTTTCTCTTTTTTCCTCAATTTACCTACAAGCAAAAAGTTTTAAAATTTTGCTTTTTTGCATTTTGAATAGAAAAACCTATATTTAACTGACATATTTTTAGTTTAAAAATCAGTATTTTTTTAATAAGAATCTTCTTGTGTGATTTTAACAGACCATTTTCTGTTTTTCATCCCTTTCACATTCAAATAGCAGTTATTCAGGAGGGGTAAAGAGAGCAAGTGGAGTAGGAATAAACGATCTACAAAAATATGTTATACTTACTACATTTATACCATCTTTTTTTTGTTCAACACTTTTTAGTATAAAGGGATAGCTTTTCTGGTGATAACACAAATTTTTTTTATTATTTAAAACATTTTTTTTGTATAAAGTGATAACATTTCTGGTTTCATGTGTCATTGCGCTTACAAATTAATTAATTTTTCGCTTTATATTTATCAACCGAAATTCCAACTACTCGTAATTTCAACATAAGCTTATTTTATTCGAAAGGAATAGATCACTGTATAAATATAAACTTTATTCAATTTGTCTCTTGTTTTTTTTTTTTTTCGGTTTGGGCAATTTACGTAAAGTGGTGTAAAATGTGATCGTAGCGTGTGACTTTGGTAATTAGTTACTCCAAAGCAATATTTATCATTTTATATTAGTTTACTTTTTTAAAAAACCGACGGAATAGAAGAGGACATGTATCCTCTTGCTACTAACATTCAGTGAAAAAAAAAATCTTGAGGGCTTTTAACCCATTTATGCCCAAGTTTTTTTAACAATTTTTTTCAATTTTTATCTGCTTAAAACTCTTACTTGGAATAGTTTATATACATTTTAGGCGAAAATAGTTCGCCGTTGCCATATTTATTAAGTTATTCAACGTCCTGTTTATGGGATATTTTATAGATATGTGAGCAAAATACGACCTTACTTGACTTTCCTTGTGTAAAGTAATATTACAGAAGGCATCTCTGATCAATTTTAAGCAAATCATGTTAAAATGGTTTAGTTTTATGAAAAATAAGTTCGCAAAAAAAACTTACTTTCTGTGGCTACCAATGCTGGATCGTTGCTTGACTGATTTGTCTGAAAATAGCTGTCAATAAATAAACTCTGATGTCCAAATATTGGCTCTAACTGGTTTTCTCAAGAAGAAGGACTATTTAACTTGTGAAAAACAGCTTTAGTAAAATGATATACTCATTACAGGTTTGTGTATACAGTAACTAACCAGCGTCCCGTTTTTAGGCTACTGGGCATAAATGGGTTAAAGCGTAAGAAAAATGTCTAGTGGCAGGTACAGATAATTCTAAAAGAAGTTTTTTTTTTTCTAAAAGTGCAAGAAGATGAAAAAATGAAAAATAAAACACTTAATTTATTTTATTACTGTAGCAAAGAAATTGCTAAACACCAAAACATTATCTACAAACTAATTTCAACTGAAAACACCATAACTTCTTCTTTAGATAAATTACCCATTGTTTGTTGTATACGAGTCAAGTATAAAGGAAGAGAGCTCTAAAAGTTTTAGCTGTTACATTTGTCAGCAGAAAAACCTAATTATCTTCAATATCTCATTAAACATACATTGGTATAGAAATATTGTTCCCAAGTTTGTTGATGTAGATAAAGTTCAAAGTAACATCTTGGAATTGCACATAACTTCATGCAAACTATAACTATGTGCTGCATAAATTATTAATGCTTTGATTAATATTTGAGTTTAACCGAAACATTCTGCTTATTACTATGTCTCTAATAAACTTTGTAACTTTTGTGAGGTTGCCAAAATTCCGGAAAGGAAATGTAAATATATTTTTTTAACAATTGCTTTCGAAATTAACAAGAAATACTATTTACTCGTAAAACGACCGAAATAATTCAGAGTTTATTACTCAGCAATGTTATAAATATGCAACTTTTCTAAAAAAGAAGGAATTCTCATTCGCCTATTAGAAGCAATATTGGCTTGGTAAATATGTGCCATCCCTCATTGGTACATTCCATCACACATACTTGCATTCTTTATGTAAAAGCTTTTTATTGCTGAGTTAAACAGCTGTTTTGACTTTAAATGATTTAAAAACAGACCTTATGCTTGCGCTTGGAAGAATGTGGGGCAAAGTGAAATGAAAAAATAGTTTAACAGTTTGCAGCGCCACCTATCTAGCAATATTTTGACTAAATTCCTAGCATATAAATGATTCCTGTCCAAAAATAAATATTCTATAGACCAGCGTAAACAGCAATAAATTTGATACTCGTCGAGTAATATTCGCGGTTTTTCAAAAATAATTCCTTCTATTATAAAATTATAAATTCTTACAATTGTCATTTTAAGTATTAATTGAGCTTTACTTATTCCCAATACAGTTTTATTTAGTTCATGTTAAGCATGTTTAAATTTTAAAATGTACTGTACATTTTGGCAAGTGCTAGCGGGGCGAAGTGGATGGGGTAAAGCGAAATAGCTCATTTTATTTACTTAAGCATTCATTTATTAAATCATACGTTTTTCTTTCTTTATTAATTTATTTGCATTCTATTTATTATTTCATTCTCTATTATTTATTCTTTATTTTATTCTTTTTTTCTCATACATTAATATTTTTTTTATTCATTCGTTTATTTTTTCGCGCATAACTCATTTTGTATTTAATTAATGCATTAAATTTATGAAAATTACTGCTAATCATTTAATAGAAAATGTTTAACTAAAAAATAGTGCATTTTTAAACTTATTTATAGGTTTCTTGAGGCGTAAACTTTCTACTTTTTTTTTTACAAAATACATTACTCCTTTTTCATATACAATATTTTTCAGAACAAATTTCCAATTTGTTCATTCTGACTTAACTATTTATATACTTACTATACTATATGTTCTTAACTATTTCACTATGCCCCTCATTCCCCTTTCTAACACCTTTTGAAATCCTTCCAATTTTCCGCTGAAATAAACTGTTATATACTACTACTACTAAGAAGCAAAGCAGTAAAATGATAATAATATGCTTCAGTTCAAGATGGCATAGTTCAACTTCATGAAAGCATACTTCACTTCACAAAATACCGCACCTTTTGAATTATTCCTTATGCGGCTATAAAGAAATAATGCTTCTTTCAACAAAAACTTGACTATCCGCTGCGTTTAAAAATTGTTTCTTTGAAACACATCATGCGTTTGATTTATTAGTAGTGTATCAGAAAAGCTATTATCATATATTTTCCTGTCCCATTTTCAAACACGGAATCCATTTAAGTTTGGAATGCTAATAGAGAAAAACTGCCCTAAATTATGTATTGTGATTTAAATACGAGAAGTATACCCAATGTGCAAAAAAGGTTTATTTCATAAATCATGATTTTGATTTTCAATTTTGCTTCCGTTTTTCACTGCATTTTTTTCGTACCTCAGGCATTTTTTTTTCTAAACAAATAATTTATTCAATCTCTTCTGTCTCAGTGAGGTTGGTTAAACCAAACTGGAAATAAATTAAAAAAAAAAACTTTCTAAAGAAAACGGAGGAAGAATTTACCAACAATTTTAAGGGCTATTCTTCTGAAATTTATTGCAACACTATGCTAGGTTTATGAGCTACTTGTTCATAAACTTGTTAAGTTTACTTATGAACTACTTGAAAAATTTAGAGTAAACATTGTTTCCTCTTTCAAATTAAATTTTCACATATCAATAGCTTTAACACGATCATATCTCATTACATACAGTCACGTAATGTTTTGGTACACGTTTTAAACAAAGGTTAAAAAACGCAGCATGTAATCTAGATTAGGAGAAGACGCCATAGTTTTCAACTTTATTTTGTATAAAACAGCGATTTTTTTTGTTGTTGTGTTTGACTATATTTTGTGTAAATAACGCATTTGTTTATTTTTAAAAATTCAATTTATCCACAAAATATGGACTTCTGTGCTTGGCAAAAAATAGGTTTTGCTTTGGAAAGCAATTTCTTACCACCGACAATTAATGATATCATAACCCTTCCATTTCGGCATATTCCCCAAACCGTTGGTTAGATGCCGTACATAATGTTTCTGTGCCAACTGCTGCATACAATTTATTTCACCGAATCACATTTTTTCCGACGCTTCGGTGTAGTTATATAGTTAAATATTTCACGTAGGATCAATGTTTTCTGTATGTAGTGTCAAAAAACTACACATTTTCCCCAAACAAAAATACGGCGCCTTAGCAAAGGACATTTAACACTGGTACTCATCCGAGCAGTAAAAATGATAAAACGCTGTAAAAACACCCCTTACACCTTCGGAAAATCAAAACCAGTTTATGTATAATCTCAATGTGTATGCTCCTTCATTCTAACTGACTGATTAGCTGTTTTTGTTGATGCTTGTGGGTAAAACACATGATACGGCATATTTCCTAATATGGTGGCTTCTCCAATCTACCTTGTATTCTGAGAATTAACAACGAAATGGACCATTTTCTGTTTAGACCCTTGACTAATTTTAATGTAATCAATACACATATTTTAGTGATGTAACTCGTACTCCAAGTCAAGTAACCAAAACATGGTCACAACAAAACATAGCTTAATACAATTGAAATGTTCCCTGAAAAAAAACGTCGAAATTGAAATCTTCGATTTAAAAATGAGTAACGAGTTTTTTTAATATTAAAAAGACAAATCAGTTTCAATAGTGTTTTATCGAGAGTATTAAAATAGTTAAATTTATAATTTATGTAATAAAATAAAGGAATAAATATTTCATGAAAAAGTAAGCCTAAGAAGTCATTTATAAATGTTTGAAAATGTTTATTAAATTGAGTTTAAATATTTCTTTAAAAAAAGAAAATTGGAATTTTTTGAAACGTTTTAGGTTTTCTCCTCATTTTTTTATTGGAACGTGGCACAATACGTATTAAATTTTAAGTCTGTTTGCATATTGCTTATGACTTGCATGATTAAAAAACTTGACAAAAAATATGATTTCATAAAACTAGTAACCTGAAACTGACAACAAAACAAATTACATGTGTGAGAAAAAGATTTCCATTACTTTACAAGAAATTAATTGTCATTTTTTGAATGTTCAGTTTCGTCAGAAACATATTTTCAGTACAAAAGACACTTAAAAATTTTCCATTACAATAATATAAAATCAGAAAAATAATCAATGAGAAAGAAAAAACTATTTCTTTTGAACGGAAGCAAATTTATATCAGGAAATGTATTTTTAAATTAAAAGTTCTTCACGAAAAATTTGCATGTTTTTATGATTATAAACAAAAAGAAGAAGAATCTACTACGCCACTTACAAATATTTTTCTTAAATACTCTAAAAGCAGTTTAAACTTCCATTCTGAGGAAAAAAAGTTTTAGTTGCGTCAAAAACTATACACTAAACATCTGGTTAAAAGCAAATAAACTCAATGAAACGAGAAAATAAAATCAGACTCAAATGAAAGAGAAAGGAAAAAAATAGAGGAGAAAAAAGTTTGAAAGAGAGTTGTAACCATGATACTATTTTTCTTTAATAATGTTTGAAAGACGATAAAGTAAAGGGGAGTGTTTTTTAGTTGAAATATTGCAGCTTTTAATTTTTTCCAACTGAAGATTTTATTTGTTTCTGAATGTTATTTTATTTCTTTTAGATCAGGATTAGATTTTTCAATACGAATTTTTGGTTTATAGATCGTTCTAAAAAAATTGTTGCCTTATTATTCAAATTTTTGTCCTCAAAATGTATTTTTTTCTTTGAAACACATAACCATAAAACAATGATGAAAAAATAAATACATTTCGTTATTCTCTCATGCTCGCAAATAATTTTTACTTTTTTTGGAATTAATTGTTTCGAGAAACAAAGATGAGCTGTTGTATAACAGAAATAAAAAGCTTGGTGTAGTAAGTTTTGAAACTTCTGTTTGCGTAATTAAAAAAAAATCACCCTTTCCTTTTTTACATGAACTAAGTTCTGAAGTATTTCATGAAATTTTAAAAATAAATCAAACAATTGTACGTTACCTAAGGTGTGCATTAAAAGAAAAATGTAAGTTAAATTATTATTATTAATATTCAGAACTCTTGAAAGGTACTTATCATGTATATGAAGAGTAGTATGTATGAAATGTTACTATTCTGTAACTGTAATGTTACGACAAGGTATCAAAGACAACGAGAAAGCCCCTAAATGGCATGCAGCTGCAAAAATGTACACAAGAAGTTCTGTCAAGAACTAAACGAGCCTACTTTCCCGTACATCGATATCGGCATTCTAGCATCTGATCATTAGTCTCTTGATTATCTGAGACTAAAAGTTATGTTAGTCATAATTTTTTAACACTTAAAGCTGATTTCTAAAAGCAAGCTATACTCCTCTCATCAGATGAAATAGACACGTAAAGAGTAAATAAATGAGCAAATAAAGTTTACGGAAGAGATACGAACGACAGGGATCGAACGCTGGACCCATTTTTTTCACACTGCTTTACTATCCACGATACCAGATGAGCCACATCAGGCGAGCAGAAATAGGCTGTTAGCTGCATCTCACAGTAAGTGACGTGGTGATCAATTGGCGCTGCAATCGCAAATTTTTTTATCGGTACAATTCACTGTAAAAAAAATTCTGTACGCTAAACGCTACATTTTATAAAAACATTTACCATAAAAGCTTCCTGAATTTTTAACAGTGTGTTTTTACACATTTTTGAATTATCCACTGTCACAGTGTCACCCTATTCTGCAAATAACCAGGAGTTTACTCTATAATTTTCGGCTGACCTACAAAAGTAGTACACTCTTCTAATATACAGTTTAGCTAGGAATGTCATGTATGAAATAATGTCACTTGGTATGAATAAAATTTTAATGCAAACTAAAATTATTTGCACAAGTAACATAGTATCAAGATAGTGTCTTTCTGACAGTATTAAATACGTTTATACTGAAAAAATGGGCTTTTGATTTACTAGTAGAATAATAATCATTTGTCTTTCAGATTCGGCAAAGAGAAAGCAAGTTAGTAATTCCATTTTCTCCAATGCATTATTTTAACAAACTGAAAATCATTTGTACTAATTATGCTCACCGAATGAGTGAAGAGAAAAGGAGAATGTTATTTCGCTGTTGCAACATTTTTGATAAAACTCAGCTGTAACTCAACTCATTGCTGTAATAGCAGGCAATTACTCACTGTTTCTTACAAACAGCAAAAAATAAACTTCACTAGATAGCGTTTTATACAAGCTGTATCAATACTGAAAACATAAATGGTGAAGATTTGCCCGCTAGAGAGCGCTGAACAATCACCACCCAAATGTTTGTTTACATTTATTAGCGTATTGTTTCTGCTGTAAAAAGTGATATTTATCCTATCTTTAAGGGTTAAAAAATATTGATATAGTTAACTGAAGTGGAGTACAGAGTGAATTGATGCCAAAGGCCTTATTAGTACTGCTTTTTAGGGGAAATAAGTTCTCTTTTCAGGTAAAGTTGGTCACAACTCATGATTCAGTCATACGAAATTCATTCATCTGTTTATTTTCTTCGAATTAGCAACATATAGCAATGGCGTTCAATTTTGACATCTCTGCATTAATATAATATACGCTTTAATTCACAGCCGATAAATAAAAAATGTAACAATGAAATAATATTGTTCTACTTATAAATTTGTTTCATTTTTGTTGCTCACACGATCTCAATTGCTACGCAAAAGCTCAGATGTTCATTTTGATAGCGTTGACGTATCAGAGCGATAAATGGCGAATCTATTCGTCGAGACATTTCATTTTGATGCCCCAGAAGGAAATGTATTGTAATGAAGCGATGGCGTTCAACGGAAAGACGATTGACAACAAAACATATTAATTTTTTCAGTAACCACGAAATGAGCATATATAATCGCTTGGTACTAAAGAGCAATTACAAGTACGAAAAAAATAAACAAAACTACAATATTGCGACGAACAATTGTATCATGGCGAACTATGGACGGAATTTTTAAAAGTTCTATGGCAACACGTTAGTAGTATTGGCTTGCTTAGCGAATAGATTCACCATTTATCGCTCTGCGGTGCCGGTGTCGTTTCATAGTTAATTAATAATTGGACTCAATTAAAACGAGAAATAATTCGCTAACTAATTAAAATAAGCCGTTAACATGCAGAATAAACCAACAAATAAAAAAAGCTATTAAATAACGTTAAAATATACTAAGATAGAATTAAATGCTAAATTGTGAAATTGTCGCCAACAAATTAACTTTTAATTTTGTCTTTTATTATCTGATTTGTGTATAATGTTAGTTACCATAAAATTCGATAGATGTCGCTGGACAATGACCACCTTTTTTATCCCAAGGATTTTGATCAAATGAAACAGCCTGTATAAGACGATATCTAGTGAAGCCTTGACTAGACTAATTCTCACATGATTGTTGTCAAGTTCTTTTCTTATGCATAAAAGCAACTCTAAACAGCACACTAAGCAATCTACAGTCATTATAAAAATTGCCTTTTTACGAACATATCTTTGGTATTCAACATTCTTTAGGTTTCACTGATTTTATACACTAAATACTACTAAACACTAAAATATCAACTCATTACTTATAGTGGAAGTTGATAAAGAAATATATGGATTTAATTACCCGGATTCTAAGAACGTCACTGATTGTTTAGGAACCCGTATCCCCTTTAAACGTTACTTATATGGAAAATAAAATAATAACTGTATTTTAAATTAAAAATAGACTTAAATAAAGCACAAATAAGGCAGAAAGTGAACTTTCTACCTTATTTGTTCTTTATTTACGTTGATTTTTAACTTCAAATATAGTTCAGCACAAAGCTTATTTGATCATTTTTCATTTAATAATAACTGAGCTAACAGAGAAGTGGTAAATTGGTACACGTATCATTAGAATAAAACTTTATTTTTAATATATGAAGTATTTTGTTCTTAAGGTTGTTTTTTGATGCCTTTTCTTTTAACTCGCTTTCGATACTGAAAGTTCACAGTTCCTATACATTAAAAACACCGATTTATGCTAAATGAAAATCTGACATTATCGTTAAATATTTCTAAACTTATTTTTAGATAAAATTATGTTTCTAACTAATCAGCGCTAAACTTAAAAACGAAAAGGTCACAACACTCATAATAATATGGGAAAGTCGGAGTTTCTATAATAAATGATGTTATAAAAAGAAAATCATAAAAAATAATGAAACTTCTTCTGATATAAAATTTTTCTTATCATATTTGCTTACAAACCAAAACTCTTCAAGATCATTATATCAGTTTTAAAGATTTATTTATTTTCTACGGTACATTAATATTCAAAAGAAACTTTTCAAGGAACATTAAAATTGCAAATCTGTTTAGTCTCCGAGGAAAGTTTCCAATTTCATCCACGTGCTTTTTCTAACTTGGAATTTAGTGGGTTTTTTTTTTCTTTTTTTTAATCAAGAATGTTCTCTTAAAGAAACGGATTGAAGTTGTTTTTATGGGAAAGAAGTTTTTTCGAAAGATGATTTTATGTGATTTTGGAAAAAAATTAATGCACTCTATGTAATTTTTCGAAAAAAGTAAGAAAAATGTTTTTGTAAGAAATGAGTCGATATAAAAGCCATAACACAGAATGCGACAAATATAAGGACTTTCAAAAAGATATTTTCAAATGGTCGCATCATTAAAAAATGTTTTTTTTTTTTTCATATATACTTGAGGTTTTTCTGATGAAACAAAACAAATACTGTAGTCAGCTGTTTTACATCTTCATATAATTATAGAGTAGCAATATCAAAGACTTTTTATTTGAAAACTTAGAGATTTTTTTTCCAAGACTAGAAACAATTTCGTTTTTTTCGAGAATCGGCGCTTTTTTGTTTCTTGACGCATATTAGCTAATCAAATACAACTTCGTTCTAAAAATAATAATTTCCTGCCAAACCTTTTAAAAAGTATAGTGTTATTAAACTTAATTCAAACAAAAAAAAACAGCTTGAATAAATAGAGTCACAGCTGACGGTAAAAATACGGAATAATAAGAGGCATAGGTTGCAAGAATTAATTATCCTCTTTCAAAAATCTAGCATTATTTTCATCAGATAAAACCACTCTACTTGGAATGTCAAAAATATGTTGCCTCCAGTTCGCGCACAATTTGTTATTGCACTTTCCTTTTCGTACAAAAGAATTGTTCTATTATTTAGCGATTAAACTAAACATTTTTGAAATAAGTTAGATAACTAAAACCTGTCAAATCACAATATTAATTACTTTATTGTATTTTCTTATTTACATTAAATAATGCTGTTTTTCAGAAACATATTCAAATACAATAAAAAAGAGCTTTAAAGGTTTTTTTTTCTTTTTATTTGCTACTATATCGATATCTATATATTTTTTATATTACAGTATGTCACTATAGCACAAAGCTACCTTACATGTTAAACTTTTTTTGATGCATAAAAAAAACCTTTGCTATTATAATTCAGTAACAATGTTTATACATTTTATGAATTAAGCGACATTTTTAGCTTCGGGTCAAATTTGGTAAATTCACAGTAAGTTGCAGTTCATTTAAGGTAGTAGTCTGGTAACTTGGGTTCAGAAAATCAAAAAAAAAATTTTGCCCAATTTGAAAGTACAATGTCTTGAGATTATACTATGAAAATTTCAGACAGAAATTTGAAATATTTCGGGAGTTATAACGAGTTTTCTAGAGCGCCTCGGAATTTGTTGTTGAACTTTAAACGCGTTTTTCTCAAAAGACTGTTTTTCTGGTCTGCCCGGGTCCTAACTTTTTTCTACTGAACCGATTGCTTTCAAATTTTAACAGGCTGTTCGACACGCTTATAGTTTTCGTCGGAACTAAAGAGAATTTTTTTCACCCCTAACTTTTTATTTTACAGCCCTTTCTTTGCTAAAATAAAAGGACTTTTTTCTTAAAGTCCGCCATTTTGTTATTTACCCTTGAAATTTAACTTCAGTAGTTCCGACCAGAATGACATGTCTATAGATTAAGAAAAATCAATAATATTTGATTTCAGATAACATCAAGAGCCAAAATCACCCGGGCCACCCACGTGCATTTTTTTTTTTTTTTTGAAGTTCCAACTTCGAGGGACAATAATAATAGTAATAAACTACTAATTTTTTTCATTTTTTTTATATTTTCAATATGTAAATAAAAACACTCTTAATATTCAAGATAATTCATTTTTATTTTCCCATAAAAACCACCCTCCAAAGAAGTCATGAAAATAGGCATAAGTTACCAGACTACTACCTTAAATCCAGGTTTTAATTTTTATTTATCGATAGCTGGCATATCTAAATGTATTGTAAAATTATATATTTTAGGGGGAATTATATTTGTGTTTGCCTAAATAAAAG
>JAXGGA010013140.1:0-36241 GCA_038373865.1 Uloborus plumipes
TTCCTACATATTTATCACATTTTCACTGATTTTCGAGGAATATGTTCTTGAAAATCGATAATGTTTGAAAAAAAAACTTGTGTTTGTCAAATAGGCACTTAAGAGATCTGTAATATGTCGCAATTATGCGACATGGACTCTGACGGTTTTTTGCGTCTCGAAAATCCAACGGTTGAGCACTTGAACTGCGGATTCAAAGCTGCTATTAAATGCATACGAAGCCATATCCCAACCACCACGACACCTAGCTGAAAAGCAATTAAAAACTATGAATTTATAACATGTGCACTGAATTCTATTGTTCTTATTGACATGAGCATGGTGACGCTATATCATGATAATTAACGTTTTAATGATAGGAATTTATGTAAGTGCAATTAACATGCAGCATCTTTTTGTAATTATAATTTTTATTACATTACTACTAATCACATTTAAAAAATATTTACATGGAATATGAACTAACGGTGGTTAGAAATCTATTATTTTAAGGCGACATCTTGGTTTTCTTTTGAAGTGAAAGGACTAAGTCATGTCCACTAGCAGTGGAAAAGTTGTCCTAAGAATTTGGTAGTGCATTAATGTCATCGTCGTCACATGCGTCCTAGATTAATGTTTCGACATCGTTGTTGCAACTGCCCTTGCAATGCAGACATGCGACAGAAAAGTTTAACAATGGTTTTCTACAAGTGCACCTTCCGGTGTCATATCCCTTTGGACGTCGGTCAAAATTATCTTCAAGATTTAATCAAGAGTAACATAAAATTCCGGGAGTTTCGGAACGATGAGTTGGTCAATGATCATTTCTCCTTTCCCAATTCACAATCCGATGCTCCACATTAAGTTCCACTTCTAGCTAATAGGTGTACTCGGGGGTACGGGGGAGTTAAGAGATCAGTCTTCGTGTTAGCAGCTACTTTAATAAACGATTTGTAGCGGAACTTGTTGAGACAATTTTCCGTGACTGGAGCACCATATCATGAGAAATGCTTATGATCCCAACAGTCTCAATGGATTCACGGAAAGGAAAACTGTTGATGTATATCTCAGACACATGTTGTATGATTTTAGACATAAAGTACATTTGGACAAACTTCCTTTCTCTTGAGATGTTCTGCAGAAATATTTAATAGTAAACGTTTTTCCTCTTCCATATTTTACAAGCAGAATGTTGAGATCAGTTGATGATTGGGCTATCAAGTGAACAACCAGATTTACATCCTCTCAAATAATTGTTTACAAATCATAGCTACCTGGTGATAGCTGTTTTCGCAATATCAAAGTTAGCATCATCTAAAGCTTGGAGCTTTTTTATCTCGTTTTTCAACAGCTTCATTAGCGGATTTGTCAGCCGATTCTTATTATGAAAGTTAGACAGGAAACCCTCTTGTTTAACTATCGTTCCAATTTTCTTACTGACATTTATGTCCACACATCTCTTGAAGTGATATCGTCAATTCTATTTTGCTGCTTCTGTGCTCTCTGATGTGCCGATGTACGCGCCAAAAACTACTGTGAAGCATATCCCATTAAAATGGGTTGTCAGAAATTTAACGTAACCATCGCCAATGGTTTATACAGTTGTCTCTTTTTGCCAAACAGTTTTGTAGACTAGGCATCCTCATTAACAACAAAGTCAAGTTTAATTAAATCAATGTTATTATCAATTTCCTTAAATAGTAAGTACAATATAAAGCAATAAGTAACGGCCCCAAAGCCAAGGTTGGGACATAAACATGCAATACACCACAAACTTGTTTATTCCATACATGGACAGCAACTCCGTGCTTTTTAGCACTCGGAATGGGAAGTAAATGAGCTGGAATCCTGCAGTCCATGGATGGAATAAACGAGTTGGTGGGGTATTGCAAGTATGTAGAGTGCTGACTTTCTGTACTTAATCAGTCCATTAATTCGCACTGCTTACATGTAATTCTAAATTTTCGTCCAATTTCTCGATGAGGGGCCGTCCATAAATGACGCCACACCTTGTTCAGCATTTTGGACACCCCCTCTCCCTTTTTCATTAAGTACTTTTCTTAAGCTACTTTTTATAAACATATTTTTATCAAAAAATGCTCGACGTCAAACTTATTTTTACCTTTTCCGCCCCCTTGCCACAAAATCACAATTTCACTAACTGAATCCCCAAAATTAAGGGAGGGGGTCCCCTTTGAAGCGTGACATCATTTGTGTTGCAGTAATCCATAACAACTTCTTCATTGTCAATCAGAATTGTCGAATTCATTGAGGAAAGAGGAAGCGCGATACTTTCATTTCAGTTTGATTTTTGTGAATGGCAAGTGCTCCATTTTTAGCACAAAGGTGCGTGTTTGAAACTCTCTAACTCTTGATTGACAATTTTAAGGAAAAATGAACTTGGAAGGCACTAGGCGTAAATGTCTGACCAAAAGAGCAAGTTTTTACCGAAAATTATCGATTTTTATACAACATATACCCAGGAACTTATTAGAAATTCGACAAATATGTGTAGAAACACTGTTATAGAAAGTTTCTTTAGCTTGAATTTTATTTTGAACGCATTTTCTCACCGTTTGCACGATTTTTTCAAGAAACCCAAAATTTGCTTCCCACCTTAAGCTCACTCCCCAGGATCGGGGACTTTCAGTATGTTTTCTTACTAACTACCCCTAACATTATTCTGAAGTCAAAAACTCTCGCATATTCCATGCATTCGATAATGTATTCATTGACTAGACTTATAAGTTACGAATGTGTAAGAAAAAACTTCATGAAACTCATTTTTTTAAAAAAATCTCAAATTTTTGGCGGAGAGAGCTTTGAAATTCTTTAGAGGTGATAAAAACAGTGCACCCTGGTTTTTGACTTTCCGAATTTTCGATGTTCCGATTTTTGACGTTATTTTGTACTTACTAAAATTCGCTAACAACATTTAATTGCTTAATTTTACTACTTCAGATATTTGCTCAAAATATAACTATGATCAAGATTTATCGCCCGTAGAAAAACCTTTATTAACATATAAATAATAACATGTGAATAAAAAGATACGAAGAATCTAAAGTACAAATAAAGATACTATGTAAAGAACAATGGCTCTGCATTTAATGAAAGACGGAATACAAATATTCATTTGTTTGAAACCGAATAGGGAATAATTTTTTTTTCACTCGCATAATTTCTAAACAGTAATTAAGGTTTCAGCTATTTTTCAGGAATACATTCCTTTTTTTAATCAAAAAAATATAATTAGTTAAAAAGAAAAGCCACTGATTGCAATAGAAACAATGGTTAATTGATTTTTTTACTAGATGTAATAAGAAATAATCATTGTTAAATGTATGTCTAATAACATTCAAAGAAAAGATTTAAAAAAAAAAAAATCAGCATTGAATGTAGAAATGGCATTATGTGAAGCCTTGAAAGCAAATTTTCCAAACGATACGTGCTCTTAGCATTTGGAGAAAACGTTAACTTTCATTTAAAAGAGATGATTTCTTGTTATCATATAATTTTCACATTTGCTTTGGATTTTTATGCTGTAGGTACGTTCTTAATCTTTAAAAAAGATAATGGTAAAATCAAAAGCAGCTGATTACAACAGCTAGAATAAAGTAAAATGAATGGGGGAATGAATAAAGGGAAATGAATATTCGTAATTAGTAGCTTTCAATATTTTACAGCAGAACATTTTTACACCACTTTAAGAAAAAAAAAAAGTATTGAGCGTAGTTGTAATTTACTGGAATTCAGTAGTTATGAGCTAAACAAGATGACTTTTACCTCGAAACTATAAACTAACAAGCTTCTTCCTTCCCTCCTTCTCTCACTCTCTCTCTCTCTCTTTTAAATTATCCACAGAGCAAGATAAGGTTTCATGCAACTAGGAAGCATATACAGACCCTTTGATTTTGCTTAGGGATAGTTATTGCTTATTCAGTGAAATAATACCCAAGACCAAATTCATTTCAAAAATACATAAGATCTTCAGAAACTGTAGCATTTGGCACCAGACAGCAAAAACACTTTAATTGATGTATAAAATTATTTTTCGGGCTCTGCGTCAGGTTTTTTGTTAGATTGAAACATAACAAAAGTACACAAACCCAGAGAATAAAAGTGAACAAACAAGATTTTCGAGCTATCCTTTTCAAAATAAAATAAAGGAAGTTTCTTCTGCAAATATTCACCAAAGAAAAAAAAAAAGGCAGATTTCCTTTTTTCATTCACGAAAAGTTCACTAATATGTCTTCCCTATATGTACTTGGGATCGAAAGATATGTAACCGCATTTAGTTGTGTTCTTTTTTCTCACCTCAATGCAGACTTAGTTTAACTACCGCAGCTTCACTCCTTTTTTTTCTAATGAGAAAAAACAATTATGATTTTAACGCACATTATTCCTTTTACACACGAAGTGGCTCAGTATAAATTTCAACTTTAAAACTATAATGATATTTATCATTGTGGTTGCATTTAAATGCTTCTATACGAGATGTTTCGCTAAAAGAGATACAGTTTCAGCAGTATCGATATTTCCGCGAATACTCCATTTACATTCTTTGCCATCTACAAGGATCATAAGTTAGAGCTTACTTTAACCAGCTTTTCACGAATCGTAGATAGTAAGTGCTTAACTGGTTTGTTCAAGTTAGTAGAATACTAAGATAGTTGCGTGAGAATTGCTATTTTTTCACGAAAAATGTTGCGATGATTGTGTTCTGACAGTTTTAAACTGGTTTTAGTGCACATTTTAGTTGAAAATAGAATAACTGGTAGAATAAGATGTACATGAAATGTAACAATAGCATCATGTTAGATATTCATCCACCGTATTAAAATGATAAATATTTTTGTTTTGAAAAACAGTAAAGATATTAAATACTTGACAGGTGTTTTAGAAAGTTCTTTTATGTGTGTTTTAGCAGTGATTTAAAGCAGATGAGTCACCACTCATTTTTCCTCTTGCTGTAACATCATAAAAAGTGGTCAAAAACTTTTCATGATGTCAAAGCAGTAGAAAACATTTTCTTTCTGTGTCATACGTAAATCAAAAGTATCGTAATTCAGTATCTCTCTCTTTCTTATGCGCAAATGGACAGTATTCAAATATTTGTGTATAATGCAGAGACGTTTATATTAATTATGCTACCATATTAGTTAACATCATGTCTTAAACGATACAACTTGCATAGATTACAGTAAACATAAACAAAAAGAACCTATAAATTACTCCTTTCCTACGTAAAAGAAAAAGTAAAGTTACCATTGTATGGAACTAAAAACTGCTACACATCTTAATATTTTGACTGTAGTATTTGCCAATCACTTTCTTATTACTTTTTAATTTTATTTATTATTTTTTTTGCACTTACTCAGTTCAAGAAGAAACCCGACGTATATCAAAAACAAAACTTCTCAACTCTCTTGCTAATCTCATTTCTTTTGCAAATGCAGTAATTAAAAAGGACATGTACAAAACTTTTTCTAAGAAGAAAAGCTCTTGTGATGAAGCAAAATCTAAATCAAAATTTTAGAATGTGTTTCGTTCAGCCTCTTAAGGAACTTCAATCAAAAAGGGACTCCATTCTTCCAAGTAGTTCTTTTATTACAAAGTGTTACTCATGCTTTTATAAACGTTAAAAGAGGCATTTTTCTCGCGGTAAAAATGTCATTCTATTTAACTGGACAAAAAAATATTAAACATTTATGTCATGATCTTTTATTTTTTGTCATTGATAGTTTAAAATAATAAAATCTTTAATTGAATCTTTTATTTCAGAAACCCGTCAAGTGCACTTTTTAAAATTTTAGGAAAACTGAAAAACAGCTTCTTAAATAAAGGTTTTGGCTTGGAAATTTTTTTAAATGTTTTTTATTGCACTGCAAAAACAAATAATGCTTAAGATTAATTTTAAACATTTCATTTTTTTCAAGGCAAAGTTTTATTTGGGAAGTGTTCTTTAGTTTTCAGAAAATTTTAGAAAGTGCACTTGACGGTTTTCCGAAATAAACGATTCAATTATTTTTGTTTGGTTTCAAAAATACAAATGATAAAAAAAAGCAGTGCTCTTCACGTGTGTTTATTTATATATTTGTGCAAAATCTCTCAAATATTGAATTCGTTTAAGCAGAAATTCAAATCTTGTGTGTTGTATCTTAATTTTTTACTTGCTAAAAATCCAGCAAAACATCATAAAAATAGCAGAATGGCTGCAGACTTACATCAGTACACTGTTAACTCTTCTATTGTAGACAAAAGGCGCCCATGAAGGCACTATTTTTTTTTAGAACGGTGATGAAAGCTTCAAAATATTCCTTAAAAAAACCTATCAGTAGTCAGAACTTCATGAAACATAACTCCTAACATAATAACAAAAATTCAACGCTGACGAAGCACAATTTCGCAATAAAACTGCAGTTTGTCGTTTTCCTGCGCATTTGTGCTTTACTAACGTTGCATTTTTGCTATTACATTTATGCACAAAGGTATTTATCTATTTCAACTCCTAACAGTGTCAAAGAATATCTCTCAAAAAAGATCTTTCTAAGGTAAACTTACTCTTCTTATTAAACGAACCTGAATCCTCAATTCTGTATGTTTAAGAGTTCAAGCTCTTATACTTTTTGGAATTAATTCTTTAATAGGTTTTTCCACGTGCGTTCGTTTGTTCGCTAATTTAATTTTGGTCTCGTCTTTTACAGTTCTAACAGATGTCCTACTAGGTATAGTTATTGAAAAGCAAAAGAAAAAATTAAAATCTATCTCAATTTTATCTATTTGGTATCACTGTGGATTATTAGAATGGCTTAACAGTATCGATCAATCGAAAATATTTTTTTTTATTTATAAAATTAAAACAAGCAAAATTAATTAAATACTCGTATAGAGTTACCAAACTGTATCTCGCTAATTAAAATTATGTTCCTCAATGGTGTAAATGAAATTAAGTTTTACTTTCCAGCGATACGCTCATAGTAACCAGTGGTGCCTAACCTACAGCCCGCGGGCCATATAAGGTCCACGAGGCTGATCCGTGTGATCCGCTGTTATGTCCAATGTTACGAACTGGAAACTGCGATCTGTATAGTTTACCAAAAAACCGATTAACTTCGTTCCGTATTAGGAATGCTTATTGCAAATTTAGAGCCAAATAGTCAAAAGCTGATTCCTCAATAACATATGGAAACTTAGAATCAATAAAATAAAAATGTGTTGATGATAACAGTAAATGGTTTAAATTATCTTCCCTTTTCGTGCTTTTTCATGTTACTACAAAAAAAAAGAGAGAGAGAGAGAGATTTGGAAAGGTAATATTGGCCCCGAAGATCGTCCTCGATTAATATGAGATAAGTAATAGGTGTTATCACGTTTGTGTGGTTCTAATTTTAATCCTGGACGAAGAAGATAAGACGGAAAATGGTTTCGGAAAACTACAACTATCATATGAGAATTGGGTAATGTTTGAGAGAAACAGTCACTTAATAAGTAGCCAAAAATGCAATTGAGTTTGGGAGAGATACCATTTTCACGTCCTGACCGACAAAAAAAAAGCTATAGTTAGTATAAGCTTAGTGTTTAAGTATCTTCTATTTCACGTAATTCATTGTTTTGTCTACTATATTTCTCAAGGGATTGTTCCCAAACTTGGATTATGTCCCTAGGGTGGAATGGGTAACTTCCCCTTCACTGGCTAAGAAGGACCGATTTGATGAGGTTAGTTCTATCCTTTGGGATTCTCATACTTCTCGATTTTCTTAGATTGTAGATAACAACAGGTCTTCATTTAATATGTCAGTTGAAATTTTAATGCCTATTTCAAAAGTTAAGGATAATAACACAAGGATGAATCAAAAAAGGTGAAGTTCACTGTCTTAACAATTTCCTCATGCAAAAAAAAATATTGCCTATGAAACTATTCAAATCAAAAACGGAAAACATGAAAAGAATCTAAATCTATATACATAAAAGACTACTTCTGAAACCGTATGTCCGGGGTAATCTTCCAAACTACTGGACCGATTTTAACCATTTTTGCACCGTTAGATAGCTACAGTAACAGAGAGCAGGATAAGCTATAATTTATTTCTAAAAAGCTTAGTTTAAAAAAGTTATTATGGAAATAGTAAATTTCATTTAATTTCCATATTAAATAATTAAATTTTCAGTGCATTGTTGCAAAAATTTGGTTGCCATGCAACAGCAATATTAATAGTAATCATGGTGAAAATTTTGAACCTAGGCTTCGCTGGAGTAAGTATGAAATTTATTGCTTTCTTAGGATTTTTATATTTATCTGAGCCAACAATCGTTAACGGGTGAAATAAAAAAAATGATTTTGGCAATAGTTAGAGAATAGAAAGTGTTTATAGTCAAAAAAATTTCTAAATTAGGTACATAAGATGTTTTCACCTCACCAATGTTGTCACGAGGATAGAAACTAATAATGGGACTTATTTAACGAGCAATATTTGGAAATGGTTAATTTCAGTGCGATTGATACTGTAAATATATATTTATTTTAATATACCAATCTTATAACATTTCCTATTTACTCAAACATTATTTGTAGCTTGCTATTTTTTTTTAGCTTGCATTATTTTTTTTTATAGTTTATCCATAACATAGCCATTGTTTACAGAAGTAGCCATTATGTTTATAGATATGCACTTTAGTGTTGGGAAATTTATGAATGAGTTTCACTAAACCACCCTACGCCCACAGAAACCCGGGCAGGGCCGGGTACCCGGCTAGTAAATTAATAAAAGTGTATTGAAAAGAAAGAACTGGAGAAAGAACTCAAAATCTAAACAGAGAGATCAATGAAAACTATTCAATAAAGGACAATTGAAGGAGCATAGTGAAATATGATTTTTGAAAGCTATTTACCCTGGCCTCTCCGTTATCCAGATAAGGTCTTATTAAAAAACAAAAATGCCAAATTTAGCAAGAATTTGAAGTTTTTGGTAACCATGATCAGAATATCGATATCTTGATTTTTTATGAAGCTGCAACGACTGCTCAGGTGTATTTCATTTATACGTTTCCAGTTTGGTGCCCCACTATACTTCGACATGTTTCTAAATGCTTTTTAAAAGTCAGGGTTCTTGTAAACTCTGCCCCCTCCATTTCAAACCCCTTACAAATTTTGTTTTTCACGGAAGTTTTAAGATTGTAATTATTGTACAAAACTTAAACTGATAATATGTTGTTGGTTCCAAATCTTATCTATGTTTTATTTCCGTTGTTTTTGTGATTCAATGCATTTGTCTTTTTTTTTTTTTTTTTGACAAGCATCTTGCACTTTTATATTATTAATTTATAATGTGTACTTATTAGAAACTTGCTTATAAAAATTTTTAAACTTTTTTTTCTTTATTTACATTTCCTAAAGTTAATAAATAAATTGGAAACATTGAAATTTATTCCTCGATAATAAGAGACGAGGATAAATAATGTAAGTGTAATATGGTACTGCAAAATGGTAAAATGACTGCCGCATAAAAAATTGAGATATCAACAATATTTCGTGAACTTCAATTTAAGGCAGCAGTTCAATGAAAAGTTGCAAAGGTGTTTGAAATGGAGGTTCCAGTGATAAAGTACATAGCGGTGATTATAAGGTCGTTTCATCATGGTGAACTTTGCAAATAAGCTTAACAAACGCTAGATACCAAAGAAAATGATAATTATAAAACCTTATGTAGTTACTGAATGTAAATCTATTATTCTTTCTTTGTTCTAATCATACATATTTTTGTAATTTTTTTCCACTACTACTCCGTTCTACGCAATGTCTGAAGCAGAAAGGGGTACATTTATAAAATGATCTATTTTTGCAAAAAAAAATATATTGTGCTTTCTTTTTTATTGGTAATGATATCATTGCATCTCGGTGACTACTAAAATATAATGTGTTCAAACAAATATTTGTAGTTATTTGAACTATCCGTTATGTGTTTTCAAAATATGTTTTTCAATTTAGTATTCCGTTATACCCCGGGTTTCCCTACATTTTTAAGCACATAAAGGTTTCAGAAATTACGCTATAATCAATAACCAATGCTTATTTTATTAATTAGCATGAAAACTAATAATGCTGAATGACATTAAAATGTTACAGATTGCTCTACTTCCATTGTGCTGATCTTAGTCTAACTTTTAATGTCTTGGAGTAACAAAAGTGTAAAGAAGTTTAATGTGGTTTTTACACTCACGATCTTTTATTCAAGAAATAAAACTGCCACAGCTGAATTTATTTTGACTGAATTTAAACCGAAGATACGAAGCTATCACAGAATTTTATCGGTATTGACGGACATAAATTTCCGAAATCTCTTGCCTAAATATTTTACGAGGCTAAAGGTAGATAACTGATAATTCAATCCATCTTAGCATTATTGAAGCTCATAGAAGTAGTATACTTGGGAAAGTTTTAATTTTGAATCTTATTAAAAATATGCCATGCGACTGTTTTTCTTTTTTTTTTTTTTTTTACTGCTGTTGCATTGTTGACTATTTTTTGAGGTATACTGGTACAAAACTTACATAAGTTCTGACTGTAACAAGTTTCGGTTCACAGGAAATAAAACTGAGAACATCACTTTTTAAGCATAACAATGAACTTTCATTTTTCATTAAACAGTTTTTAAAAAATAACACTAATAAGTGCAAAACAAAGCTGAATTAATCTGTCTCAAAATGCTCGTTAGTTATTCAAATAACTACAACTTAATAGAGGTTCAGTGAGAGTACATTTATTTAAAAGTTCATCGTGATATTAATTTAGTTAGTATATGCTCTAAGATAGCCACAGAACTGAGGATCCTTTTATCGTGTATACATGACTGGCAAATCACGTTTGGGTCATTCCATTTTAAATCAACAAATGGGGTGCGCATCGCCATTTTTGATTTTGGTGAAAATTTGCATCTGTATTCCTTTTACTTCCCAGAGCTCAAAATAGTGTTCATTTTATTTAAAAAAAAATTACCCTTTGATACATAGCATAGCCCATTTTTGTTGTAGGCAACAGCGAAAATCGGACGTTTTGATGCTTTGTCTTATGAACTATAACTTTTTTCTATCAATGATTTTGAGCTCAAACATAGCTCATTGGAAAGCTAAGAAAAAGATCTTTTTATATGTGCTATCAATAAATTTCAGATTTTTTAAAAATATTTATTTTTTCAAGGTCAAAGTTCACGACGAAAATGACATTTTTTACTACTTTCGAAAATTAAAAAACCCATGAAGGGTTCAAAGTAACAAGCCCATTTTTATCTATATATATAAAAATGAATGTTGGTAAATGTGTATATGTGTGTGTTCCCTAAGATCTCAGAAACTACCCGGGAGATTTGGTTGAAATTTTCACCGTTTGTTCCTTTTGGTACTGGGAAGGTTTAGCGACCAGTTTCAACAAAATCCGATGGATAGTTATTTTTTTATTTCAATTTTAGACCTGATTCTGTCTTTGTAATTTTAATTCAAAACTCCATTTTCGAAGGCTTTCATCAATCCAATCGAGTATTTAGTGTATCAACTCAACTCTCTGGTAGATAGTTGGAATTGCTTGCTACCGTAAATTTGGTGATCTTTTAAATCGCGCCAAGAGCCCTCAATAATGGAAGTTTTCCCAACAACTATCTCAAGTATAAAGGATAAAAAAGGTATTTGATTAACAGATTAATCTTTTTTTTAATTTTCCCAATAACTATCTCAAGTATAAATGATAAAAAAGGTATTTGATTAACAGATTAATCTTTTTTTAAAAAACAAATGAGATTCAGTTTCATATTTCGGAACTCCTTTATATTTGTAGAGGCTTAGATGTCATGCATTATTTTCCAGACGAACACTATTTTGTTCTTCATACCTATTGCTGTTTTCAATCAAAGTATGTTACTATATTTTCTCGCCAAACATCCAATCAATAGTTCGTTTTCATGTCCATACTATTTGCTATGATATACCGCAATGTTGGAAAATATTTTAACGCCTTACGGAATGGTGTACATTTAGCGCCAAATATAATATTTAAATTCATTTCAGATTGCCAAAAAGTAATCAGCTTCATAGAGAATACCTCAACTTTTGACGACAATTTCTCCTTCACAAAAGTGATAATACGCAAGTTTCTTTATTTATGGAAGGGATAGGAGTTCAGAATTATCCAAGGAATCCCAAATTAGCTCCCAAATGGGCGACTTTTTAAATAGCGCCAAGAACCTTCAATAATTGAAATTTTCAAAGGTGTGTTGCTACGCAACTATTTTTGTTTTCGAGAGTAGAAAAAATTAATTGTGTATGACTTTTGGCACGGACTTTTGGGCGCCCGGAACATTGGGCGCAAGGACTTTTGGGCGCTGGGAACATTGGGCGCACGGACTTTTGGGCGCACGGAACATTGGGTGCGAGGACTTTTGGGCGCACGGAACATTGGGCGCAAGGACTTTTGGGGCGATCGAAAGATTGGGCGCACGGACTTTTGGGCACCCAGAGCATTGGGAGCAAGGACTTTTAAGCACGACAGCTTTTATCCAAGGACTCCAAGTCTTATTAAAATGAGTTAAATGAAATGTTTCAATCGTGGAAAAAAAAAAGCTGCATTTATTTTCTCAGTTTTAAATTAATACTCAGTAAATTTTAAAATATCGTATAAATTTCGGTATTGCAACGTTCTTTCTAAAATGTATCATTTCAAAAAATGTATTATTTTGTTTTTAAAGCTAGGAAAGAAAACTGTATTCTTCTTTTAAACTTTGGTAAGATTCCTGTAGGTGTCTGTCAGCAAAATTGTTCTTTATATATGTCTCATTTTTATATCATACTTTTAATTTATTATTGTTGCATTATAACTAAAATTGAGTATTCTTTGTGCGATATCAATTTATTACCAAATGTCCTTTTAATTTTATACCACGGGCAAAGCCGTGCGGGTACCGCTAGTATCATATATTCATAGTCATGGTTACTTACTGGATAAAAAAAATTGGCTTGTTACTCCACCCCCTTTATGAGATATGCCCCCCCCCCCCAAATTTGTAAATTTTTTTAAAAATCCAATTTTCAACGCTAAAAAAATGCATGTGGGGGGGCAAGATAAAAAAAAATTTATTTGTGGTATTTCAAGTACTTTTTACCAGCTTTCTAATAAAACAAAAGTTGCTTTGTTATTCAAAGGCGTTTAGCAGATATAAGGGACTGAACTTTCAAAAAAATTGCACAAAAACAACACGATTATTTTCATTTTTTTTAATCTTTTTTTTATTTAAATGTAATTATATACCTTATTCTTTGCTTTAAATGCTAAAAAAGACTAAGAAGAGCAATGAAGAAACATATTTAAAGTTTAATAAGATAATTTAATATTTTTAACACCTGGGAATATAGAATACCACTAAACTTGTCTGATTTTTAAACATCTGATTGCTACCTACAACAGGACTGAGCATTTCTCAACTTGACCAGGTTTGTTCATACCATGTGGTCATCCTTGTTCTGGCTTGCTCTCACATGTGTATCTTAGTTGTCTTTCAAATTCTGAAAGAAGTAGGTTGTTGAACTAGTGTTTCTGCTGTAAAATCTTGTGAAGCTGATGTGATTTCTTTACATTTCAAGTTCATTCCTATTCACAGAATATTTTGTTAAAGGTAAAAGAAGAAATTCTTTAGAATCTTTAAATATAAATTTAAATTTGTCTTTCTACATGTAAATTGTGGAATAAGTTATGGATAATCCTAAATGCTCCATAGGAGTTTTTGAGAATGATGATTGTAATATTTTAAGTTACAGTAGGCAGTCTACTGTAAATAGTATTTCTGAGTACAGTGATGATGATAAAACTTTACTGCACCTGAGAACTGGTTGTAAAACTATTGAAACTGTTTGTACCTACCATGCAAAAAATTTCTTTACAAGTTTTGCCACCTTTATGGAACTTCTTGCTGGTAGGTACAAACAGTTTCAATAGTTTTACATCCAGTTCTCAGGCGCAGTAAAGTTTTATCATCATCACTGTACTCAGAAATACTATTTACAGTAGACTGCCTACTGTAACCTAAAATATTACAATCATCATTCTCAAAAACTCCTATGGAGCATTTAGGATTATCCATAACTTATTCACAATTTACATGTAGAAAGACAAATTTAAATTTATATTTAAAGATTCTAAAGAATTTCTTCTTTTACCTTTAACAAAATATTCTGTGAATAGGAATGAACTTGAAATGTAAGAAATCACATCAGATTCACAAGATTTTACAGCAGAAACACTAGCTCAACAACCTACTTCTTTCAGAATTTGAAAGACAACTAAGAGACAGATGTGAGAGCAAGCCAGAACAAGGATGACCACATGGTAAGAACAAACCTGGACAAGTTGAGAAATGCTCAGTCCTGTTGTAGGTAGCAATCAGATGTTTAAAAATCAGACAAGTTTAGTGGTATTCTATATTCCCAGGTGTTAAAAATATTAAATTATCTTATTAAACTTTAAATATGTTTCTTCATTGCTCTTCTTAGTCTTTTTTAGCATTTAAATCAAAGAATAAGGTATGTATTACATTTAAATTAAAAAAAAAGACTTAAAAAAATGAAAATAATCGTGCTGTTTTCGTGCAATTTTTTGAAAGTTTAGTCCCTTATATCTGCCAAACGCCTTTGAAGAACAAAGCAACTTTTGTTTTATTAGAAATCTGGTAAAAAGTACTTAAAATACCACAAATAATTTTTTTTTATCTTGCCCCCATATGCATTTTTTTAGCGTTGAAAATTGGATTTTTTAAAAAATTTACAATTTTGGGCGGGGGGGGGGCATATCTCATAAAGGGGGTGGAGTAACAAGCCAATTTTTTTTATCCAGTAAGTAACCATGACTATGAATATATGATAAAAAAATGGGCTTGTTACTTTGAACCCTTCATGGGTTTTTTAATTTTCGAAAGACTTCTCTGACCACTAGACAAGGTGGCCGACTATAAAAAGGGTCAACTAGCTATAAAATTTGGGAAACCCTGCTCTATACTAAAAAATCTGGTATGGGTTCCATGCTACTTCGTTTTACGTGTAAATTTCTTTGTGTTGCCTTAGTGTTAAAATAGTGCTAGTGCCTTAGATGCCTTAGTGTTAAAATAGTGATAGGAGTGAGCAAGATAGCAATTCGAACATTTACACCCCTAGTTTGCCACGAAACAATGCAAAAAAATGTTTTACAATGATTCATTTTCTTACGCAAAATATCGCCAATAGCGCCAAATTGAACCCTAATTCGAAAAAATATTTTTTTCGCCAAATTTGTGATGATATGCTGCCAAGTTGGCGTCAAACACTGGCCGATCAAAAGTTGGCGATATATCGCCAAGTGGTCGTGCTAATTCATCTGCATGGAAATTAACCCTGATTTACCCTAAACAAGGGGTAAAACAACCCCTTGGGAACATTCGAATGCAGCCACAAGAGGAGGTGCACAACTAGACCTCCCTCAGAGCTTACATACCAAACTAGAAGCTTCTACGGCATATAGTTTTTGAGTTATGCGACATACATACGCACATACGCATATACATACATACGCACATACATACGTACATACAGACGTCACGAGAAAACTCGTCGTAACTACTCAGGGGTGGTTGAAAAGGATTTTTCGGCTGGTATATGTTGTCAGGTACTTATGCACGTGCTGACAATTTGAAAAAACGACTCAACATTCATTCAGGGGTGAGCAAAATCAAAATTTAGGCCCAAATTTTAGGAAATTTTTTTTCGCGATCACAATACTTCCTTTACTACGTGAAAGAAAGTAAAAAAGTATGAATTATCCCAAAGTTATCCGAACTTGCTCAAAGATACCCTGAATGTACTATCATAAATTTCGACTCCAAAACACCTACATTCTGGTGTCATCACCAAATGTGTGGATTCAATGACCAGTATAGAGTTGGGGCAAACCTAACTTGGCAGAGTCATAATGCCGATGATTAGTATATGTGTAGTCTTCACAATGCTGCCAGGTTCGGTTTGTCCCATCTAAAGAGACTAATGCATTTCCTAAATTGTACTATAAGCATTTACTTACTAGATCAAAAATTTGAGTTAGTGTGATTCCTAGTCTGATTACAATGGCATCAGAAGCGTTTTTCACCGGTCTCACTGTGTTGTCATATCCTCGCATGAGTTTGTCCACGAGACGCTTTTCGTCACTGTATTCGATGTCTTGTTCAGATTCCTTGTGCTGGTCTGCAACAAAGAATTTAAAACAATTAATTGCAAAAAATGTGAACTGTTTTGCACAAAAACAATAATATAACGAGGGGCAAAGTGAAACAGTTCAGATAACTTACTTTTTCAAAGTAAACGAATTTTGAAAATTGTTCTGAAAACTACATTGTATGAAGAAAGAATAGAATTTTTTTGTAATATAACTTTCATTGAAATATTATTTTATATTTTTAACCGTAAATTTGTATCTTCAAAAGAAAAAAAAAAGACAACCGGGGGGGGGGGGATTTCCCTCTGAAATCATAAATAAGATTAAGAACGTAGCTAAAATGCTGATAGATAGATGGCGCTGAAACTATAAATATTTTACCATTTCACTTTCCCCCAAATTCCCCTGCACATGGACTATACATGTAATTAAAAGCCAGGAATATGTAAGCAATCGAAACCTTTTTTTTAAGCTTAGACTTGTGCATTCGAGTGGATCGAAAAAACTTTATTTTTTTGGAATCTCAAATCGGCCCGGGTAGAAAAGTTGTGCACTAGGACTAAACAAATACCTGTAAAATTTGAAGTTGATCAGATAAAATCTTCATGCTCCGCAAGGAGGTCAAAGTTCGAAAATTGAGCCCAAAAATGCATTTTTTCATCTTTACGAAAACATTAGTTTTCAGTAGTTTTTGAAATCGGTAGGGAGCCAAAAAGTTACCCAATGGGATGAAATACCATGATGTAAAATAACATCACAGTCGGATAAAATCTTCATGCACCGCAAAGTGGTCGAAATTTGCATATTTAACACCAAAATAGCACTTTTTCATCCAGAATAAAAAAATTCTTTTGAAACGACTACGGGTAGGAAAGCTTCCCCTTGAGGTCGAAACCCTTTATACAAACTGGAGAGAGACCCATTATTAAAAGGATATAAAAGTGGGGGACCAGCCCCCCTCCCGGCCACCTTCCCCCAGTCCTCGGCGACTTCGAAAATTAATGTTTTTACGTCTAAGTGAGTGATTTTTTTTTTTTTTGGATTCCGGAACGTCTAGCTAGTTTGTACTTCTAAAGTCGAATATTAAAAATAATGGACCTAAGAATAAGAACAACAAACTGTCAAATACAGAGAACTATTTTCCTTGCTGTAAAAGGAGAAAAAATAACTCCCAAAACACGCAGATAAGTTGAACTGCGAAAAATGATGAATCTGAAGTTGCTCGAATGGATGATGAAGTCACATACAAAACAAACAGCAAAAGATAGTATTTCTCACTGGATTCTTCGTAAATAAAAGAAAAAACTCTTTTTGCCATACCATGAAGTTCAGTAGCGTACATAGACTTAGGAGCACCTCCCCGAAAGATTTGTAAGGTCGCCCCCCCCCCCTCCCATCCAAGAAGAAAATAATTTTTGCCTATAAAAAAAATCATTTTCAATGCTAACTCATAGTGCAATTTTTTGGATCAAAAATTTCAAGAGATAATTAAGTTATTATTAACTAATTAGGGAGAATCCATAATCTATCTTAGAAAATCCAGTCTCTTATATGCCTCAAAATATTTATGTTCCTATATAAGAAAGAGATTTTTCATTTAATCATGAGAGAAAAAACCTAGGTACAACACTTTCTACAGTTTCAGTGCCTTTTTGTACAGTAAAACAAATAGATTGAACATTAATAGATGCTCCATTTGTTATTAAAACTTCTGGGCATATCTGAACTTGGAAAAACCTTATAAGGTATGAAGGACTTGGAAATTGAAATAACAACTAGGACAGTTTTATTAAAGTACTTGTGACACCTTTCTGATGAATTAATTTGGCTGACTTAGTTTTTCGTATCAAATTCTTGTTGAAAGAAAAGCAAGTGGTTACAAGAATAAAGATGTGAAATATAACAAGTGTAGTACAGAACAATTGGATTTTTTTCAAGCATGAATATTAGAGTATATTTTCTAACATTCTTCGTCCTACGCATCAACGAATAGAAATATAATATGAATCACATAATTAAAAGAAAAATAAATAAAATATATAAATAATGGGTGAATAACGTTGCTGAGAAAAATGTTCAAATAATTCAAGAATTTAACAGAATTTTTTTCCAATAATGAAGACAATAAACAGTTTCTTTTACCTGCTATTGAAGAAAATTGAGTACTTATCCTTGCTGAGACAATAAAATATTCAATACTAAAAGTCTCTCTCTCTCTCTCAAAAAAAAAAACCTATACATAAATATATATAGAAAGGTGAATTGCCTAGCAAGAAGTTTAAATATTTTGGCTTTAATTAAAAACTTCTAGCAAATTTCAGTATAACAACTCGGCTCGGCGCAAAATTAACTTCAAATGTACCTGACACTATTTTTGCCCATTAAACCCATTTTGCCCAGAAGCCTAAAAATGGGACGCTTGTTAGGTACTGCATGCAAAAACTTGTAATGGACATATCATTTTACTAAAGCTGTTTTTCACAAGTTGAATAGTTCTGCTTCTTGAGAAAACCAGATAGAGCCACTAGTTGAATATCAGAGTTTATTTATTGACAGCTATTTTCAAACATATCAGTCAAGCAACGATCCAGCATGGGTAGCCGCAGAAAGTAAGTATTTTTTGTGAGGTTTTTTTCATAAAATTAAACTATTTTGAAATTATTTGCCTAAAATTGATCATAGGTGCCTTTTGTAATGTTACTTTGCGAAAGTAAAGTAAGTAAGGTCGTATTTTGCTCACATATCTGCCCAGTGTCCCATAAACAGGACGTTAAATAACTTAATAAATACGGCAACGGCGATCTATTTTATGCCTAAAATGTATGTAAATCATTAAATGTAAGAGTTTTAAGCAGATAAAAATTGAAAAAAAAAATGTCAAAAAAACCTGGGCATAAATGGTTTAAATAAACGTAATTTTTTCATAAATTAAAAAATACCACTACTTCTACTTCGTGCTTTACTAAAGTTTGACATAACTTGATTTCGTAAAAAAAAAAAAAAAAAAAAAAACATCATAGATCTATTTTTTTTCAGCCATTAAAAATTGAAAAGAATCTATTTACGGTTATTTAAATTTTCCTCTTTTTTATGACTTCGGGAAGTTTTTCTACTAATTTCGTAGGTATATTTTTTTTCCATATTTATGATACTTAAAAATAAGCACTCTCCGCTCAGATAAAATTAACATGAATTTTTCTCTTCAAAACTTAATGTCCTGTACACAAGGCATTCTTACAGGGCAAAAAAGTATTAAAATCTTTTAAAGTATAAAAACAAAGTTTTATTAATAAGCTTTCTTTGCAGCAAAAAGTATTAAATTATGCACAAAAGTATCGTATTAGAGTATTTCAAAGTGGCTCTAAATGTTGCTTTACTTTCTTCTTAAACTTATTTTTGAAATAAAGATATTATTGGGGAGCAATAATGTGGTGGTTATTTGAATAGAAAAAGTTTTTAAAAAGAAGAATGAAATCAAAAGACAAAAAAAAAAAAAAAGGCGAAAAAACGAAACGAAAAGAAAACACATAGTTCAAATAATTCTGTAAAGATTTGAAGTTATTTCTCAATCTTGAAAACTGAACAATATAAAAGTCAGTTCTGTGTCCTTTTGCAAGAAACTAAAGGTGTTGAGACTTGAAAGAGCTTTTCGCTCACTCTAAGCTACTCTTATATTGTATGTTTGTTCTTTTTTAATGTTTCAAACTGTCATTCACTATTTCCTATGTTTACTATCCTTGCATTAATATATTAAAGAAAATTATAATAATAATATAGCCGTATAAAGAAGTGGTGCGTGGGGTCCGCATTAGATTTTTTTTTTCCTGTTTCTTTTTAAGATGAACGGAAATGTCTCTGGCCATATTATGTTTACTTTAATTACAGGAATTGATGAAAGATTATTTTGGGAAGTAGTCATTTTATTAAGTATGTTTTCTGTGAATGAAGTATTATTAAGTATGTGTACTTATTACATTAACCTAAAATTTAGCGTTTATATACTTAAAAAATATTTAGAAAAACTTAAGAAACATTATATGTTATAAACATTAAGTATTATATGAAAAAATGCATTTAGAATAGTTCCTTTAGAGGGAAAAAACAACTTTACAATTGTATTTCCTACAAAGTTAAGAGCTTTTCAAAATGTTTAAAGCTAAATTATATTTTGTAAATGGAAGATCTGTTTTTATTTAACATTTAACAATTGATATGAATATGAGAAAACTTCTTCCAAAAACTTTGAAATTTTTACTGTTTCTTAACATCATGTATAAATTGTAGATTATTCAGTGAATTTTCAGTTTTATAAAAAATTAAAGAGATTAAAAAAATTGACTTTTCAAAAATTATTTTGAAATAAAATTTATTTGAGACTTAATTTAAATAAAACTCGGAAAAAAGAAAATGAAAAGAGACAATAAAGTTACTTGAACGGATAAAAGCATTGAGGCGATAATAAAATGAGCTGCCTATATATACAGTCGAACCCGCTAAATGAAATAGTCATTTTGCCACGAAAAAATATTCTAATAAGCGGGATATTCCATTATCCGGGATGAAAATAATGCATTTCAATGGTTTGGTACATTGAAAACGTATTACATTAAGCGGGATATTCCTTTAAGCGATATTCTAATAAGCGGGCTCGACTATAAACTTAGAATTTTCCTTTTATAAACAAAAAACTGATTCGTAATAATTAAATTACTTTCGTTAAAGAAAGAAACTTTGAAATATTTTCATTTAAATTTGCAACGCGGAAAACCTACTAATGCATGCCTCTCAATTCACATTGAAATATTCTACCTTGCTTGCATTTACTTCCAATTGTTTTTATATTAGAGAAAAACAAAGATTTGTTTCGTGCAAAATTTTATTAGCCGGAATAAATTCCAATAATACTCCAATTTGTATTACTCTGTGCAACATTTCTTCACTTAAACCTTTACAAAAGCAATATTGCTCATTGCTACACTTGAAAATCAATAGGTTTCGAAACAACTTTTAATTTAAATTTTACACACATGAGACACGCTGAAAGATATTTTTACAAGAAAATCAATGCATTGAGTACAGAAACTAAACCATAAAATTTCGCATTCCTCTATCCTGTTATAGATCCTTAAAAATAAAGCACCAATTTGTTTAACAACGTGTTGGATGTTATTGGCTCTGTTTGTTCGCTTTCTTCCTAGATTTTTGTTATCCAACCCAGTTTTATATGCTCAATGATGTTGGTGCTTAGGATTAAGGACAATCGATACTGAACATAAAAGTAAGTTTATTCGAATGAGCTGATTATACTGAAAGCCGAAGGTGCATTTATTTTCAGTGCATAATATTCAAGGATCGTACTTTTTCCTGAGCCGTTTTTACGGATTACCTATCAGTTTTTGAACTGCGCCGTAGCAAGAAAAATGCTTTTATTTTTAAGTAAAAAGCTCTTGAGTTTTTTAGACTATCGAAACTTGTGTGTGAATAAAAAACGTATTATGGGGCTGAGTTCCAATTCAAAGAAAATGGAGAAAATATAGGTTCAGGTTTTATAGACATAACTATAATCTTTTCACTTAACATTTCGCTATTGAAACGTCAGATTAGATATTAAAACAAGTATTGTATCACTGTTTGAGAAAATTTCAATTTAAAAAATAAATTCGTATTTTGGTTCTTTGATTGTAATTTATCACATAAAGAATTTCTAGTTGTACTTTCAACTATACGCGTGAACTTCAGATTTTACTTTTGACTGCAAATTATTACCTCGTGGTTTGGTCTTTCAGATGATTCTAAATGAATATTTAGGAATCAGTGAAGGTATGTCTTCTTTTTCATCAAATCCTATCAGATTAATTTCTGACATGTAGATATAGGGAATGAAATATTGACATGATCCTTATTTGACTTAACATCAATAAGATAATTTATCAAAACTTTTAAGCAGTAAGGGTTGATAATTCTCCACTTATCATCAATAAATATATCAACTAAGTTTACGGAGCCATTAGGAGTAATGACTTGATCTCCGTTTTACTTAACATCAATCATTTCACTTGCTAAACTAGGGACGACAGTGAGAATAATTCACGAAACGGAGAGACATATGATAGGTTATTCGTTAAATTTAGCAATGCAATAGGGGCATTATTAATATCAACTTCACATTGTACAAATGACCGAAACCTTTAAGTATGGAAAGGTAAAGATAATAAGAACAGTGCAAAAACATAAATAGTGCAGGATTTTTGCTTTTTGATGGGAAGACATGCTTTCAAGATCTTCTGCAGGTGCCTGATAGATGTTTGTATCTGGAACAGGGTGAATGAATAGCAATTAATTTAAAAAAAAACTATGACTTTAAAAACTTTTTTCAATGATGAATTAGAAGTAGTTATTTCCTTCCAGTGCTGGGTCTTCTTTTTTTTCTAAAATCGAGGCGTAAAGCTGTTAAACTGCTTCTCTAACCCATCATGCTTGACTTTTTTTTTTTTTTTAATCGAGTATCAACGAAAAAATTGGGTGAAGTTGCCACACTCCAAGAGTTTCTGTGCGGGTCAAAGACCTCGGCTTGCTCCTGTAGTTCTTTCACTGCTTTGCCTGTGCATTTCCAAAAAGGAAACTTTTAAACATTTATTTCCTGACTTCTTCTATGCACTATTACTAAATAAGTGAGGGATCTAGACAACAACTTAAATAATCATTCCCCTCTTAATTTCTAACGAAAATCACGTCCATGCTACTTCGTTAGAAACCACTCCTCTACCTATGTAATGCTTGCTGCTGAAATATATGTGAAAAACTGACGGTTTCATTCCATGCAATCTTTTCATTTAGTACATACTCTCTAGCCTTCTGGTGGAAGGTTATATTTTGTTATTTTACATACAAAGAAGTTCCACGGTTAAATACCAAATAACTTGAGTGTGAGATGGGTAAAATATGTCTCTTACCTATCGATAAAGCACAGCATAAAATCGTGACCGAACGTATCGAATAGTATACAACTTGATTAATTTTAAATTTTTGGCGCTCGATCAACTAGACGACAATTATACGCATTGGTAGCAAAATTGGAAACAAACGACGACGCTTCACAAAGAAAACGTGTTTCTTCCATGCTTGAATTTAGCAACCTGATTTATTTTGTTTTCAATTGGTTTCGAAGAAAATTCGTTCGTAAACAAAGACAGCAATTTTGTGGTGATCTATGCTCTAATATTTAGACTAAAGAGTCAATGGATAGTAAGAACGGAATAAAAAAAGATGGCCATTGCTTACAGTAAAGACAATAAATTGAATTATATCCGGCAACTCAACTGAAGCCGACCACCTTGTCTAGTGGTCAGAGCAATCTGCCACGGCTGGTGTGGCCCCGGGTTCGAATCTTGGCTTGGGCATGGATGTGCTTTCTCTCTCTTGTACTTTCTTTGTGGGAATGTGTTGTTGTGTGAAAAGTTGCTTACCCTATAAAAGGGTACCTATGGCATGCATGTACTGTGGAAGTCGGACTTCACACCAAATAAAGGTACAGTTGGAAAAGTGAAGCAGCGCACCCAAAATTGCCAGCCTGGCTGGTATACGACAAAAAAAATCAACTGAAAAATTAGCTGAAAGATAAATTCTTTAGCTTGTCAGATATTTCGTTATGTTGATATTTCTAGTTTAACAACCTTATTTAAATCGTTTATTTTGGAGTCCCGTCGAGAACCAAGCTCTAAAAGTTTAAAAGTACATTTTTATCCCTATTTCTAAAAAAAATATAGATAAGGATCACAATATTTTAAATGTATAGGTATACGTAGTTAGATACATTACTATAGAAGAAAGCGTTGTAAGCTTGTTTAAATAATTTAATGTAATGACTGTTTGATTAAAATTAGAAATTTTGTCCGATGACGTGCTTCTGAAATAAAACATTCAATTACAGATGACATACTGCAGATAAAAAAAACTTCGGATATTCTTTGATTTTGAAGTGCTGCTTTTTGGATTTATATTCAGAATTTTTAGAACAAATTGGTGACAGATTTCTTGTAAAACAAAAAACACGGTTGGGAGATGCTAAACATATGATCTGCTGCTGTGATGTTAATTTAAGGTGAGCTTCATATATCATTGAGGTGAGGGTACACGGTAAAGAAAGAAATCATTAACAATTAAAGAGTTAGGGCCTAGCTCCACTTCAGCAGAAAACTGACTAAAACCGAAGGCAGAAACCGCAATTCCTATTTTAGGAAAATAGGAAGTACTCGGATTTTCGGTTTTTGCCTTCGGTTTCGGTCTGTTCTCTGCTGATGTGAAGCCCGGCCTTTAACAAGCGCTCATCTCCTCTTACGTACCCTTCAGTTGTTTATCAGTAACAATGCAGAGTATTTAGATCAAAATTGAATGAAAAAAAAGGTGAATTCAAACCAAAGTTTCTCATTTTATTTTTAAAAACTTTGAAGTACGAGATTTTTGAAACACTGATACGATGGAGGTAGAAGGAGACAAAGCTCAAACCCGGAAATAGAGTTAAAAAGTGTATGAGAAAAACTATCAATCGTTAAAACATCGAACATTCATTGTTTTTTTTTTCTACTATAGAAAATAACTTTTAGTTAGTAAATTCATCAGCAGAAGAGTAAGATGTAAAAAAACATACTGTCGTCCCCGCTTAATCGGGTAACAGATAAACGAATACCCCGCTTATACGAATAAAATATCTTGGAACTTATGCCATAGACGTAATGTTAAAGATCCCCGCTTAATCGAATACCCCGTTTAATCGAATAACATTTATTAGAATCTACAGTATTCGTTTAAGCGGGGCCGACAGTATTTTTAAAATTACTAGGCAGTTCAATAACTAACAGTAGTATTAAAAATGTTGTTTGTGAGAAGATCTGTATGCAAGAAAAAATATGTTTCAACATATGTAGTGTAATGCAAACTATTTTATTGCTTCAAATAAGCCCTATACGTCGATGTATAGACATATAAAAATCGTTAAAAATTGAGGCGATATATTTTCCAGACAATTTTTTTAGAAAATTATGTTTGAACTTAGAAAGAATGATAATTAACTTAGCTTTACTCTCCAAAATAGTTGAATAGGTTAATAAACCTTAAATCATATTAAGTAGGGATGCACCGATAAGCAAATTAGCCGATTACCGATTATCGATTAATCGGCGTTTGATAATCGGCCGATTAATCGGCTGAGCCGATTAATGATAAGGAGGATTGTTTTTCTACTACCAATTTTACCATCACTGTATTTTTTTCTTATACAATTCCAAGTTTAGAAATAGTAAGTAATTTATTTTTCTGATAGATTTTTTTTTCCATTTTCCCAGTTTTCCCTAAATAATTTCAATATTTTATCAAATTTCTTGGAACCAATTTTCATATTATTGTCAATAATATTATTAACACATTGTTAGATATGTTAATTGGACATAAAAATCCAAAAAAAAGGGGGGGGGGAGTCTGTGATGAGCACTCCAGTTTAGAAGCACTTTTAATTCATATTTTTCAATAATAAGTAACAATTTAATTCAATACTTTTATTCTTTGAAAATTAGAGGGAATATAAAAACAGTGTACTAAAGAGAAAACTATCGCCACAAGAAAAAAATTACAACATTGTCTATGTATATTTATTCAAAGTAGGTGAATTATATAAAAGAAAACTTTAAATCAACTTTGAGGATTATTGTAAAAAAATTATTCATCATAGTTTCTTAGTGAAGGTATACTTTAAAGAATAATATTTGAAAAATATTTTTTCGGCCGATTAATCGGCCCGATTTCGCCGATTATTAATGATCGGCAAGGTGACCGATTATGGCCGATTAATCGGTACTGCCGATTAATCGGTGCATCCCTAATATTAAGCATCTTCTACTCATTTACTTTTCAATAATTTCGCTCCTAGATACTACCAACAGTAACATTTTGTTACCATAATAAAGTTCCCTCGAAAATCTCCTAAGTATACCCTCTCCACTGCTGCAGTAAAAATAGAGAACATCAAACTTATTTTAAGATAAATATTTTGGTTCACATTTTTGCACCGCCATCAATCATATTTAAAGACTTTTTTATATTCAACTTGGGTATACACTGAGGATAAAAGTCTTAGGAAAGCCACAAAAGATGAAGCTACAAGAAGGATATTTGTTTATTAGAATATTGAATGAGAAACCTCGTAGAATGTGCATGTAATTCAACATTATCATATAAATCATAGTATACAATGTGCTCCATAATCATATAAAATATTTGACGCTACAAACTCGCTATAATGAACGTATATAAATAAAGTTCTTAATCTGTTGATGTTTTTTTTTATGAGGGTTCATTTAAAAATTTTTTTATCAATATTATTTAATTTAAATTTTGTTATAATGAAGTATATATAGAAGTTATATTATTTTCGATACACAAAATAAAAACATTACAAGTAGTTGAAAATATTTCAATAAACTTTTACAAAGCAGAGTTAGTCTATATTGTGTATAAACTTTTAAACTATGTCTGCTATATTCGCATTACAAGAAACGTGTAAACAGTAAACCTGATACGTGCAAAAACAACGTATGTATATTAATATACATTAATATGTTATTGTATAAATAAATTATGGATTCGAATAAATTAGAATGAAGCAAAAAAATTTTTTTTTCTACTTAATAGCATCTAAGATGAAATAATCTAACAATATTGTTGAAAATATTAATTAAAAAAAAGTATAACAGATAGGAATAAACATGCACACACACACACAAAATGTTTGAAATTGTATGTATTATTTTTGTTTTTATTATTTTGATTGGTGACAAAAATTACAGCGACAGCGAAATGCTTATTTTTTATCACAAAATATTTTTTTAATACTTTCCCCCGTTTCCATTCACACTCATTTTAAAATTAATGTTTAATCCTTTGTCCGGGTACTTCTTTCTGCAATTGGATAAAATGCCTTTATGAAAAGATAAATTACCATGCAGCACACAGTTTTCTATATGAAACTTAATATAAAATTGACTTCAAAAATATGAAACGAACACTAAATAATCCTAATTTTTGAAAGAAACAATTATCTGAAATATTTCCTACAGAGATACTTATCTATAAAAATATTTTAGTTCATTTTCTAACAAAAGGAAAGGAATTGAAAATGTACCAGCTTTCAAATTTATGATACGTCACGTTTTGAAAGAGAATCATCCATGTACGTTTTTTCCTCCTGAGTTTTTTTTTTTTTCTTTTGCAACTACGAAGTTTGACATGAAAACATTCAATACGGTTTAAAAGGAAATTGACTGAAAGAGGTGCCTTGTAAGATTTATTGGGCGACAAAACAGGAACAAATTTTTCTTTCAAACATTTTTCAATATTATCTTTACAGCTGTCAGTCTCCAAAAAGGTGGTAGAATGAAAAAAAGAATATTTTTCTACTAATTGGAGGATGCTCATTGTCTACGTGTTAGGAATCCTTATAAGTGTTTTGAATTTTCGTTGTTCACTTTTATCACATAAGTCACTAGTTCATTACACGATATTTGTTGATTTCTGCGTTATATCTTGTCACGTAGAATTAGGCCTTTTCCAAAACTTTGGTTTGTTTCAATGGTTATGATGTTTTTCTTCTGAACTTGAAAGCTTTCGTGTGCAAATTTTGATCCATCCAATAATTCGGTGATGAAATGGAACAACTAACAACGTCGCAAAAGTATGTCAATGGAATAAATCAAGCCCGGAGAAAACATTGTCTTTCTTTACGTCCTTCAAAGAGAAGTATAAAAAGAATATTTTCGCATTTAAATTACATTTTTCTTGACTGAATATTTTTCTGATTATTCATCGAACACGAACAAAGCAAAAAAAAAAAGAAGAAGAAGAAGAAGAAGAAGAAAGAAAACGGGTTAAGGGAGCAAAGGTGCAGTTAGGCTTCACACTGCTTGTTTTCTAGAGTCTTATAGAGTAAGATTGTAATAAATATTTCGTGTGAACATTTTCAGGTTTTTAAAAATTTCTTTTCATGCAAGCTTTCTTCTGGTTTACGTTTTCAATTCGGATCATATACTTACTCATATGCGACAAAATCTTTATTAATTATTATAATTTTATTTTGGTATCATTATTACTATTAATATCATCAGTATTATTATTCCAATTTTCAATGTAGTACCGGTTTTCATATGCATTCCTGTGAATATTTTAATTATATAGGTTTAAGTCTTCGTAGTGCTTGTCAAGCTCTTCACAGTGACACTTGAATCAACGTCCTAGCTAAGCCCGCTTTCACATTACACTACATTTCTATCTTTACAGAGCTAAATCCTAGCTACTGGACGTTTATATCTAAAATATTCCTGAGATGTCACAGATAAAGCAAATTTCACGTAAGGAATGCGTTACAAACATGTTCTACACATTGTAGATTCTTTAGCTGTTGAAATTAAGAGCCGTTTTTCTTAAGAATCAGGCAGTCAAAAAACTTGACATTTTTGACTGTGCTAAAAATTTCAGAATATGGTCTTTAAAATTATTAAACACGTGTTTTTTCATTTTTGCAAAAAAAAAAAAAAAAAAAAAAAAATATTTCGTTTTGGGAGGTCAAAGTTGGACAAAAGAAAAGCAATACCTATTTTAAAACAGGTAATTGGCCTTACTCCAGCTAGTTTTATATTTGGTCACTGATGGTGCAAAAGAAGATTATGACCCTCAAAGTTATGTAATTTTTCGATTTCTGCAATTTCAGAGTCAAATATTTCAATGTAAAAAATATCAACCACACATATCTTTGTTTTTGGATACTACTCTTTTAGTGGGTATTTACTGATATATACAGTACAGTGGTCCACTGTTTCCACATGAAGATTTGGTCGGTCATAGTTGCATTAAAAAACTATTTTTCGTACAACTTTGAGTGACCTCTGACCTTTGCGCCAAGAGTCCTCCACAAATATTTATGCACTTACAGTTACTGGGGATATAGAAGAACACAAAATAATTATCAGTTCCACGGTTCACTCCTAAAGCGAAAAGTATTGCCTTCTCTAAGTTGGCATGTTTTTATTGAAAAAAAGAGCTAAATCCAACTTTGACCTCCCAAAACGGAAAGAAAAAATTTTTTTTTTTGCCAAAATAAAAAAACACGTGTTAAATAATTTTACATAAAGACCACATTCTGAAATTTTCAGCAAAATCAAAAATGTCAAGTTTTTTGACTGCCTGATTCTTTAAAAAAAAAAAAAAAAAAAAAACGACTCTTAAACCATTTTCGGCCAAAGTTGTTTATATTAACATTTTATTGAACAATTTTTAATTATCACTGTGACATATATCTCTCATTACTTTTATTTTTATGTTATTTTTAAGTGTTTTGAAATCATCTATAAATGATTAGTAATTCAATTGGGTCAAACATTTTGAGTACAGAAATTTTCAAAATGTGCAAGTTTTTTAACTTGACACGGTTATTGTCAAGTTCGACATTTTAAAAATGTACAATTTATCCAGTTGAAATTAATCATATGTTTTTACAATGGCTTAAAGATGGAAGTTTTGTTAATCAAATAAAAATTAAACAAATGTTGTAAAAAGTCTTAAAAATTTTTACTCAAATTTAATGTTGCGTTAACGCATCATTGTCCGAATGCATGAAAAAAATACAATAGTTGAAAATTCGGTTTTTATGCAAGAAATCTGAGTTTTATTGCAAATTATGATTGTTTTAGTTGAACTTAACTATTCGATAATCGCAAGAATGTTTGTAAAAGGAAAGACAGTAAGATTATGATTGTTTTATTTGAACTTAACTATTCGATAATCGCAAGAATGTTTGTAAAAGGAAAGACAGTAAGATTTTGATTCAAACTTTGGTGTTTGTACTCATCAGACGGATGTCTTTACCAATTTATTCCACATGGATCGGCTGAAATCAGCAAACAAAAACTACCATTATGAACAAGTGTTGCTTTGAAATTACTGAGTGTTGTACCAAAGCCTACAATGTATAAAATAGATTTTGATAACTTTTTTTACTTCCTTTTACGTAGTAAAGGAAGTATTGTGATCACGAAAAAAATTTCACTCAAATTTCGTTCTAAATTTTGACTTTGCTTACCCCTGAATGAATGTCGCGTAGTTTTTTCGACCTGTCAGCACGTGCATATGTACCTAACAACATACAAACAGCCGAAAAATCAATTTCGACCACCCCCGAGTAAATTACGACGGGTTTTCTCGTGACGTCTGTATGTACGTATGTGCGGATGTATGTGCGGGTGTATGTGCGGATGTATGTGCGTATGTGGCTCGCATAACTCAAAAACTATATGCCGTAGAAACTTCTAGCTTGGTATGTAGGCTCTGAGGGGGGTCTAGTTGTGCACCTCCCCTTGTGATTGCATTCGAATGTTCCCAAAGGGGTCTTTTACCCCTTTTTTGGGGTAAATCAATGTTAATTTCAATACAGACTCAAGTGATATGAATTGGGACCACCACTTTGCGACATGTCGCCAAGCTTTTGGTCGCCAAGTGTTTGACGCCAACTTGGCGACATATCGCCAAGTTGGCGACAAATTTGGCGAAAAAATTTTTTGAATTTGGGTTCAACTTGGCGCTATTGGCGATATTTTGCGAAAAATTCACTAAATGATATTAAAATCAGCAATATTTAGAAAAATAACCATTGCAAAATATTTTTTGCATTGTTTCGTGGTAGATTAGGGGAGTAAATATTTGAATTGTTACCTTGCTCACTCCAAGCACTTTTTTTAACACTTAAGGCAACTGCTAAGAAATTTACACGTAAAAGGAAGTAGTGTGGGGTCCATACCAGATTTTTTCTTTTTGGTTTGCACTTGGAACAGCTCGTGAAAATCGCATTGCTGCTTGTGTACTGGCAGAATCCAAAGATATAATGAAAAACCTTGTGGTTCCTATGATTTTGCATTTAACAAGGATGCGGAAACATGCTCTATCAAATGGAACGACAATGCGACGACGACGTAACGCAATACGCGACGTAATACAATTTTCACTAGTAAGGGTACCATTTTGCCTCTTGTAAATGTTAAACGAAATAGTCAAAGAAAGAAAGGATGTTATCATTTTAAAACCGAATGTTATTTCGGATTACAATAAGCATACGGGAAGTTGTTGACTTACATGACAATGCCATAGCTAATTACCGTATAACGATGGAAGGTAAAAAATGGTGGTGATCACTATTTACAAGCATTATTGGCAGCATTATAGTGAACTCATGGAAGCTGCATAGAATTCTTACAAACACAAAAATGGCACTTATCGACTTTAGATCGTATATAGTGATTACCCTATTGAAATCGGAATGCAAGGATTGTCTATCTGGGGGAGATGCAGTTCAAATCACAGCTCTTCTAAAAAAAAATACATATTGATAGAATCGGAATTATAATAAATGAAGAGAAACAAAGAGTCCGTAGATGATGCAAAATGTGTAAAAACCAAACAATTTAAGTGTGCCCTAATGCCAAATACATTCACTAAATTCATTTGAATTTTTCAATTCAAAAATGTAAACATTTCACTAGTATACAATGATTCGAATAAATATAGTTTGTACATGGATTAGGCCAATGATGCGTATACGCAACATTTTATTTTAGCAATAAAATATTACTTTTCATGCACGAAACTTTTTTTGCGTCTTAATGAATGTAGTTCAAGCATATTTTAATAAAAAAAATATAACATTTTATAAAATTTCAATGCTCGGCCAGAAATGGGTTTTAAACGCTATTTTTTTAACAGAAATGGTGCTAAGCTAATACTGTACATAGTTAATGAATATGTAGAGGTCATTCTCACTAAAATAGTACTAATTATATCCGACACTGTTGAATTTATTTACAAATTAAATTATTTGAGTCTACTAATTTTATTTTAGTGATGCTCTATTTATATGTGTATAATAGAGGGAAGTTGGTTTTCATCAAGTAATTTGAGAAATGAATTCAAATATTTTGACCAAATTGTACAACACAGTGACGGAAGCTTTTAAAAGTAGTTTTAATCATAAAGAAAAGTTACAATTACAGAAAAATCATATATTGAAATAATGATCTAAAACTTATCCTTTTTTTTTTAATTTCAAGGCGAAAAGACTTTTTTTAAACAGTAATACAACTAAAACTTGATGGAGCTTCACCAGCTGAACTTAACTATAGAAAAAAAATTTTACGCACCTTGTTTGTTGCCTATAAAATTCAAAGTAGCTAACTGAACACGGTAGCTACGCTACTTAGTCTTCTCAAAAATATTGAAAGATTGAATATCAGTTTTCTTTTATTTTTGAAATAAATGTGACATAGTCAGAAATGAAGAATCGAAAATGTTGGGAGGTTAATTAAAATAAAGGAACATCTGGGCAATTTTTTAAACTTTTTCAGCCTGAATTATAAATTTATTCATAGATAAAAGTTATAATAAAACTGATAATATATTGTAGTTGCATTTCTCGAAAAATTTCAACCATATTTCAGTTTCCAACGATTGGAAGTTGGGACAAATAAAACTCACCTTCTTTATTCAAAGGAAAATATTTTTTAACCCCTTATAAATAACTTAAGTACAAAAAAATTATTCGTGATTATGTACAATTAAATAGAGTATCAATTTTAAAAAATGTGCTTATTTGCTGGAAGTTATTAAAATTTATTTGAAATAAATTCAGTCTCAGACATGATTTGTACCATTTTTCTTTGAATGAGACTCATAGAAGTTGTCACAAAAAAAAAAAAAAAAAAAAAAAAAAAAAAAAAAAAAAAAAAAAAACAGGCAGCATATCAATCCCAATACTTATTGAGGTTAATAGATCATCATAAAAAAAACCAAACTAATTAAAAAGTGTTACGAAACTTCTTTGCATAAGACCAGCGAAGTGAAAAAATAGGGATATGCCTTTGTTTCATAATTACAGTTTTGGAAAAAAATAAGAAAAACTATAGCTGTTTAAATGTTTTTTTTAACGGGAAATGAAAAGTAAAGGTACCCAATAATTAAAAAAGGAGTCACCTATACCTGAATGGGATAATTAAATAAGAATGGACATTATTTATGTATTAACTTCATGCACGAAAAGTATGTTCTTTAGTTATCAAAATAATTCAATGAATTGTTCAAAGCTTAATTACTAAACAGTTGAAAAAATCTCCTGCTTACATGCTCTAATAAGTAAAGATTCTTTACGATACTTTAGTAATTAACGTTAGTTGTGCTTTTTATGGAAAAAATTCCAAAAAGAAAAATTGTTACAAAATCCTTAAGGTTTTTGTTTTTTCAACTAACACGTTTTTTGCACAAAAAAATGCCTTAACTACACTTCAAATTCAGTTGAATAGTGATTCAGGGATTCAAATTATATTACATGGAAAAGTGCAACCGAAATGCGCAGGTTGTGTTCTAAAACACTTTTATTCATTGTTATATACAAACTTTGATTTTTTCAAAGTGTTTTCAAAAATTCAGCTGAGACAAGAATTTCATTTTTGTTTATCACATCTTATATTTGAAATAAAATACTACTAATATCGAAAACATTATCTTACGCTTTTTCATTTTCCTAAGATTGTTTTGAGGAATTTCTATAAGAGCTTAAGGTAGAACTTTAGAAACGAAGTTTGTACTTTTTTACTCACTAACAGCTTTTGTAACTTGAAGGTAAAACGTTACTCTTTTCTTAAAGTGAACCAATAGTTGGACCACGTGTATAAACAAATAAAGCTGAACTATTTTTAACTGCATCGCCTAAAGTACTAAACCTCCGCTTCGACTCATAGTTTTTCTGCATATTAAAAGGTCTTAAGATTAACATAAGGAAATTATCATGAAAAGCTGAGTTAATTTCTTGTGTTTCTTTTTGTGTGATGCATATACGCATGTAAAAAATCTGTTTACCAGTATGTTTGAGAAAATATGGAATTTATTCAGAACCCTTTCATAAAATATACTTTAATTGTTTACTTTGTTGTTGAAGTTTGAAAAAAAATATGTTTCTATGGAAAACATTATCATAACGTCGAGAAATACAGACTATAACTATATATTTTAGTCTAAAATACCCAAACATAATAACATATTAACCTAAAACAGGAAGAAAGTTTAAACAATAAATCTAGTTGTTTTTTTTTTTCCAAAATGTAAACTAATTCATCATTTTTTCATGCTTATGTCAATTTTTGAATATAAATAATTTCTTTAAAATCTTGTAATATTATGGTTTGAAATTGAAACTAGATCTAAGGTGAGCTGAATATAAACATGTATTTTATTCCCTAAGGCTCAAAATGGATGATCTATTAATCAGAAACAAAAGAGATCAAACAGTAGGTATTATTTTATAAAAGCATTAAAATTTATGCTAATTGTTTAATTTACCATGGTTATGTTACTTTCTTACATAAATATAATGTTGAAAGTCTTTGCAAAAAGCAGATTTTAAATTTAAATTTGCGACTTCGTAAATATATATACTGAATTTCATTGATATTCCTCAAATAGTTTAAGCGTAAAATAGTAAAATATAAACTACGCTGGAAAAAACGAAAAAAGTCAGCTTAAAGTTGAATCTTCCCCATCAGCCTGGTCTTCTAAAAATTTTATCCAAGTACGTTTTAGTGTTTCAAAACATATCTGTTACTTAGAAAAATCTTGTTAAGCAGCTTGTATGATTTTGTCTAGAATTATTTACGCACTTTCTTTTTTCTTATCTTTTACGAAACAATCGGTAACTTTTGAAGTGTAAATTTTGTGTGAAACATTTGGACTCTGAAATTAGTCATAATCTCCAAACTAATCACATTAAAATACGTCATGAAGCAAATGTCTACAATTCAGCTTTCCTTATGTGCTTACCGGCAAAAACATTTAATAACATAAACGTATATTTTTTGCTTTGAGCTTCTTAAGTGTATTTCCAAGTCAATCACGTGGGTGGCCTGGCCAGTAAACAAGGCTTCCAGCTGGTTCACTCTATACACATCATGAAATAAAATGAACTCATTTTTAAAGGGGGAAACAAGAGAAACATGCCTTTTTTCTTTTATCCAAAATATTTAATTGAGAAAAATATTGACCGCTATTTGGGTTGACAAGAGTTTAATTCTTCTCTCTTTCAAGATTTCTGACTCTGGACTATTCTAAACTATTGCTATTGAGTTGAATTTCAAGCAAACTTCTTAGTTGTATTTTAAGTTGTTTTTTGAAAGCATAATTGACTAATACATTAATTTTTGCTTGAAAATATCAGCGAAAATAATAATTTTCTACATTCAACCAATATATTAGTCTATTTTCAAGAGCTTCATCATCTTTCTGTTAAGTGTTTTGAAGCTGATAGAAGACGAAAAGTTTTGTTCAACTCATCAATGAACAAAATTTATCATTAAAAAATATAGATATTTAAGATTTTTATTTGTGTAATTTTATTTATTTTGTAGCAAAATTTACTGAACGGGAACGGAAAGCAAGCAAACAAAAGCTATTTCGACCAAGTGTAACAGATTTTACGAATTTATTTTGAAAAATTAGAAAATTATCAGTAATGTAAAGTTGTTCTTATGAATAGTACTTCTAGAAGCAACTAATATTGAAGTTCCATTTGAGACTCTCAGGCGTATTTATTCAACAAGTTGAAAACATTTAAAACTCAGAGTTAATAGAAGCATAGTGAGTTAATGGAAACATAGTGTTATCTGAAACATTTGCAAAAGTTTCTGTCCAAATATGTTTGTACTTTAGCTCAGATTGTTGCAGAACTAATCGGCATTCTTGCGCAATGGTTTGGTCCGGAGAAGTAAGTTTGGAGATCTGCGAGCTGAGTTGTTTCAATTAATGAACTACATTTGAATAAATCTTTTTTTTTTTTTTTTTTTCAGATTATTCCTAGAGACGGTAAGGTGATTTGTTGGCAAAAACATCTTAACACAATATATCATCATACTTCAGTTTTTGAACTCGTAAATAACTATCACAATGTCAGAGTTGATAACCACAGCTAGC
>JAXGGA010013141.1:0-36240 GCA_038373865.1 Uloborus plumipes
CGTTAGTCAAATATGAGGCTGAATGCTTTGTTTGATTTGCATTTGTTTAACCTTGCTCACACGTAAAATTTTTGTGTTTTCTAGGGTCGAGAAACAAAGTTTTTTGATTTTCTCTCACTTTTACTTTCTTCAAAATCTTCTAACATACTTTTATACCTTCTGGAAGAAACTATTGGATTCGTGAAAATTTTCGAATTTCGACAAATTTGCTCGTTTTGAGGTGTGCTGAGTCCATTTTGACCATTTTTGGGAAATGTCTGTCTCGCTCTCTCTCTTTCTTTTTCTGTGAAACCAGTTTTTTGTGATCGCTCTAGACTAGAGCAACCACAAAAAACTGGTTGTGTGCATGAAATCGAACTCAACTTTATAAACATATTTTTCTAATACAAAGAGGCAAATTTCTTATTGCACTGTGAGATTCACACTGAGCATCGGAGGTCATTGACGTAGTTTTTAATATTGCGTAAGTCAAATATGAGGCCGAATGCTCTGTTTGATGAGCATTTTGTTTAACCTTGCTCACCATGTGCAAGTTTTTTATTCAATAGAGCCGAGAGACAAAGTTTTTTGATTTCCTCTATTTTTTCTTTTGTCATACAAAGAGGCAAATTTCCAATTGTGCTGTCAGATTCACATTGAATATCGCAGGTCATTAACGAAGTTTCTAGTGTTGCATAAATCTGTTATTCTGTTATTATCTTACCGATGCTGAATTCTAAAGGACTGCCCGGATTAAGCAATGTCTGCTTTAATAGGATTCGGATTACTAAGTACACTAAAAAATGAATGTTGTTTTTACAGTATAATACAGCTAATTTTATAATAATAAACCGTAAAAATTGATAATTTTAAACTGCAAAATTTCTAATTTTACAGTTTATTACCGTGCATTTTACCGTTTTAAACTTAAACCTCTGCTGCCAGTATTTTACTGTTGTTTTTACAGTATAAAATAGCTAAATTTTACGGCAATAAACTGTAAAATTTCTAACTTTACAGTAAGAAACTAAAATTGCTAGTTTTACAGTTGATTTCTGTGCATTTTACAGTTTTAACCCATTAATGCCTAGCGTCCTTTTTTAGGACGGTCCAAAAAGGGTCTGAATTTCCCCAAAATGAACATTTCAACTAAATAATAGTATTCAAGTTATACCTTGGTATTCTTTCAATTCGTTATTAACAGATTGCAGCATATAACCATTGTAAAGTGTGTTCTGTAGCAGTTTTAATATGATCTTTATCAAAAATGACATCGTTCACAATCTCAAGAAAAAAAGCTAAGTTTTCAAAGTTATTTCCAGCTTCCCAGTTTGTGTTAATTGCTGATTTTATTTCTTCTTACAAAATGTCTTTTTAAATATTATATCGTAGGCAGAAAAACATTTTAGTAAAAAAAGTATGTACCCTCTGGGGTCTATCGTAACTTTTGATGGACGATTTTTCTTTTCTTAATAAAAAATATTTTTTACATAATATTTGTTTTAATTATTTTTCCTGTCCATTAAACACCATTTGTAACTAGTATACAAAATATCTTTGGAAAAAAAAAACTGTCAGGTATTAATGGGTTAAATTGGAACTTCGGCTGCCAGTATTATACTGTAAAAACAACAGCAGTGTACTGTAATCTAAAATTCAACATCTTTTACAGATTTTTGGTCTTCAACGCCCTTTAAACTCATTAAAAACAATTTCAGCCTAGACATCGCGTATTCATATCTTGTGTGTCGTTGCATCATCGAAAATTCCGTCCTTAATAGATAAACGGTAATAAAATGCCGTTTATTACCGTGTATCTAATGAACGTATAAAACACTTAACGATTCGCTTCATTCTTGTAAAGTCACTGATCACCGCAAATCGCATTATAATTCGCCGCGTTATAATTAACAGTAAAGCATTGTAATTAATAATATCCCATTTAAATTAATGACATAGCATTATAATTAATAATATCGCTTTGTAATTGATAATAGCGCTTTTATGTGTGTTATTAGTGATTGTGTGCTGTGCTCGATTTTTGGTCTCATGTGAATGTAAGATTCAGTAATGATTCTGTTCCAGTATGACTTTGTGTGTATGTACATTGCAAAAATAGATGTTATTTTTACAGCATAATACAGCTCATTGTATAGTAATTAGAGATGGAACGAAGCGGAATTTGGCCGAAGCGCCGAATACCGAAGCTTCGGCCAACTAATGGCCGAAGCTTCGGCTGGCGCACATATTGAAGTTTTTGGATTAAATGCATAATAAATGCGTAGAGTTTTATACTTTTCTCCATATGTTTTAATATTCTTAGCGTTACGCAATATTTTCAGCTTTCTGTGGCATTCTTAAATTGATTTCATTAATTAAAGTTTATTTTTATTTTGGTTGTTTTTATTTTAATGTTCTTAGTATTACACAACATTTTCAGCTCACTGGGTCATTCTTAAATTAATTTCCCTAATTAAAAGTTTTCTTGTTTTGTTTTGCTTTGTACTGCTAGTACAAGAAAAGACGACATTACTATTTTTGTATTGCAAATTAGTAGTAGGAAGCTCTACTTGGAACATGAAAAGCTCAGTCTGCAATTCAGTTGATGTTTTATAATAAAAAAAAAACTGATATGATCATGTATTATACCATAGAACTACCCAATCTACTACTATTTACGCTGTGCTATATATTTATCTTAATATTCTTAATGCAAAATGCTTCAGTTTTTGGTGAATTCGAAAAAATAGTAGGGTAAAAGCACCAGTAGTCGGCTATTTAAGAGATCTTTTGTTGATCTTGGCTAACCTAGAACTTTCAGCTATCAATACAATAACAAAAACAAGGTAAAACTTTACAAGGATGAACATTTCTGATAGTGAATCATCTACTTGTTTCAGAAATTAAAAAAAAAAAAATTAAAATCCAAGCTGTTGTCAACACTAGTAAATGTTCCAATAGTCGGCCACAGAATCATCTTACCTGAAAAATAAGCAGAATCGCAATCTTGGATGACGGGCACACCATTCAAAATGAAATGACTCATTACTAATTCAAGAAAAAGTACCCGAAACTTAACTGCCACTGATTGATGATCGAGGATAAGTACATGAATGTGTGAATGCGTCACTTCTGATTTTGAATTAAAAATGTACTACTATTTATGAGGAGTTTTATGTCATTGTGGCCGACTACTGGAGCACTTACCCTATCATGCATTCTTTTTTACTTGTCTTACATTCGCTGCATAAATTTCAGGCCGAAGCGGCCGAATCACAACTCATGCTTCGGCCAGACCGAAGCTTCGACAATTTGGGCAAATTGGCTTGACGAAGCTTCGGCCCGGCCGAAGCTTCGTTCCATCTCTAATAGTAATTATACAGTAATTAACTGCAAAACTTCTAATTTTACAGTACTAAACTGCAATTTTACAGCACTAACTGTAACCCGTTTCCGCAGTCAGTTCACCGCCGCCTTTCCATGGTCAAACTGTCCCCCACTTTTTATTAACAAACTTCCCTAGGTGATGTACACTACAACGCAGTTTGACTTTTTTTCGTGGTTTGACGACAACTAGAACTATGCACTTAGCGTTGTTGTTGTTTAATCTCAAATGAGCCGTAATTTTTTTTCAACTCTTGATTTTAATACGAATAGCTTTATATATGCAAATTTTTTCAGTTATGATTGCAAGACTTGAACTCATTTATCATAATCAATTTATTGATCGTTGATCAAAAGATCAAAAAATATATTTCGCCAAAATTCACTTTAATGCCAAATTGTCGTTGAAATTAATACGGGCTTTATGTTGGAATTTGACCATTTTATCCCTTGCAACTATAGCTTGAAATATCAGTCTCAAGAGCTTAATAGCTAATTCTGAGAAATAACAATAGAATAATGATGAATATTAATGAAGCATCAACTTAGCATTGCGTTTCATTTGTCGGTAATTAACTTTTCTCAAGGACGAACTGCATTCGAAAAGTGTTTTGAAGCGATTCCAAGTAGTGTTCTATTGGACAGAGTAGAAGGATTACAACAAATGATTTATTCGTTTTCAACACGTTATATATCCAAAAGTGTTGTACATACAACAATAAGGAATTTATGAAAATGACCATAAACTCATCAACATTTGAAGTTGTGCTAACCAGGTGGCTATAGTGCTCCTCTTGTATGTTGCCTTCTGACATATACAATGTATCCTCTTTTTTGTTAGCAGGAAAGGGTCATTGAATTGAATTGGGCTAATTTCGTAGACGTTTTGAAAAGTATTTCGACTGAAATCCGCAAGAATAAACCTTTTCTGAAACATAAAATTATTCATTTTGAAATCCAAACAAGACGTTATGCAAATAAAACAAAACCTAAACGCACATACAGATTTGAAGTTTTAGAAAAAAAAATTTCATTTAATTTGCTGATTAACTATAAATGTGATCATCTTTAACTTTTTCTGTCAAAGTTTCATAGCATTTTCTAGACTGAAATTATGTATTTAGATGTTTTGTAAATCAGATGTGTCGATTTTCTCTCCAAGTTAACATTAGCTGCCAGTAACGATGCTGGTGGTATTTTCCTTTCCTAATCGGCACGATGCCGATTGGTTTTTTTTGTTTAGGAAAAAGGTAGGTCGCCAGTTTGGCGACTAATATCACATTTTACAGTCATCAAAAAGAATTTTTTAGTTGTCACTGGCGAGTGGCGACCGCTAGTTTCGAACTTAAATGGTCAGTAGTCACCATATATATTACTCATTGTTGCACGTGCAAACACTTTTTGGACATACAGTAAATTCCAGATTATCTGCGGTTCTGGTTGTCCGCGGGTCTTCTGCACTTCTGTTTTCATTTTTGAACAGTGATTTTGAAAGTGCTATTGTCAGGCCCGTCATTTCAAGTTCTTTTTCGGAGAGGAGGGGGGGGGGGCTGACAAAGGGTGCAAACGCAATGCAATTTCATCAGAAAACAACAAAAACCTCTCTCATTTGTATGCAAATGCATTGGTTTCTCAAAGCCGGGGGGTGAGGCAATTGACCCCGACCCCTCGACTCCTTAAATGACAGGCCTGGCTATTGTTTATTTTTAGAAGTTAAAGATATTTTTTTGCATTCAATGTTATCGTTTTTCTGCTGCAATTTAAGTGTATGTGTGAGTATTATTGATTTTTATAGTATCGTTTATACACTAGTTTCGTTTTTTACTTATTTTTCGGATTATCCGCGGTTATCGTGCCACCCTATTCCGCTAATAATCGAGGGTTACTATGCAGCGTTTAAAAAACGAATGACTCATTTGTAGTTACCAGCATAGTTCCACATGTGAAAAAGAGCAGAAATCGCGGCTTTTTGCTCCCAAGAAGTTGGTTGGGGTTAAACGAGGGTAATTTCATTCGTTCTTTTGTATCATCATCGTCTGCACGAGGAGCAGTATAATAGGCAGGCGTCTCGGAATGTGGGTCAGTTTTTTGGTGACTAAAAAACCGGTTGCCACTTTTAACTTTGTCATTTGCTGGCCGTTGCCCGCGGGCCATCTGTGTTGTCGTTCATAAAACGCTCTAAGTACGTTGACAGTCGTCGCGGTTCAACAATATCGCAGCATGTCGCAGCGGAGAAGACTCGCAATATTTTTCCCAGCCCCCCAGTTGGACAACTTTGCATCCAAAACGGGGGAACAAGATTGGAATAGAAATGACCAGTTTTGTTTCTAGCTCAGTGTGATGTCATGTGATTTTCTGAATAATGTTTCCTTTGAGAATATAAGCTCCTGTGACCTCGAGACAATTAAGTCGTTAAATTTTTGCTGCAATTTAAGAAAGGTCTAAGGATGCTCTTCTTTTTATTCCACTACAATGTAGAACCTGTATTTTATTGAATTGGATAAAGCAGGGAACTTGGAGCTTCAAAAATTTCTGAAAAACAACGATCAGGAGCCGGTTACCTTGTCATTAGTCAGAGGATTTTGACCGGGGCGGAGGAATCCCGGGTTCGAATCCCGTCTCGGGCACGGATGTACTTTCTTCTTTTTCTGTTTTTGTCCTTTCTTTGTTTCAAAGTGTTGTTGTTACCTATAAAACCGGGTCGGACTTCACACCAAATGATAGTACAGTTGAAAAAGTGAAACAGCACACTCCAAATTGCCAGTTCAGTTGCCGCAAGACAACAACAATAACAGGAAACAAAACGGTAAACATCGAGGTTTTCCTTATGTTCCTGATAGAAGAAGAAATTTCTGAATTTTATACAAACCTACTTGCCTGTACCCAGCCTTCCATCCTTTCAGTAGTTCGATGAAATTAGTACCAAGCGTTCTTAAGAACTAGATACTGGAAATACCGCGTTCGGCTAACCGCCTTACCGAAACAGGTGCTTTTACACCCCAGAGTCCCAGAGCACAAAAACGGAAAGAGACACAGTAGACCTTAGCTCCCATGGGCAGTAGCGCCTCTGAATTTAGTTTTACTTATTTTTAGGTAAACTTTGACATAACGTTATTGGAGATCTCATGTCTTTTTTTGCTACTTACTAAGTAAGACTCCCATAAAAGCAAGATTATTTGCACAAAGAGACTCAAAAGGCTGCATAAGCCAAACATTATTTCGTAAGTTTTTCACGAAGCTTTTTGTTACAAAGTATCTCTTGGAAGATTATTGCTTCTTTGGAGGAAGTTCTGAAGAGTATTGCCTTGTATTTGGATATAGAATGGAAGAAAACCTGAAAGACTTCCTTAAGCATTCCGAAAAGGTTAGACATCGTGTCAGAACAATCATTTCACCTCCTCGTTCCCGAAAATAGAGAAAGCTCCCACAAAGTAGGCAGCTATCTACGTTCATTTTCTCTGAAATCTTTCTTGTTTGCATAGATAAAGTTAAGAGGTTATTACATCATAAGATCAATGACCCATACCTGCTTTTAAGCCATTTTACGGGAATGCAGACATTTTGTACAGCACGTGACAGCTCCATATTTCATTTCAAAATATGCTATAAACAAAAAGACTTTGCTTAAGTAAGTTTTGTATACATGCAAACTTAACTTCATTTAGCAAAAATTTTGATTTATTAGATATTTTAAACACTTCGTTTGAAATAAAATGTAGAGCTGTGACGTGCAGGAAAAAAATGTGTGGTTTTCTGCGCCGTATAACCCATTATTTGTTTCTTTTCAAAAATTACACGAAAAATTAATTGGTAAGAAAGAAAAAAAAGAAAGATAAACATTATTTTTCATTATTCAATCACGAAAGGGTTAGATTTCTTTGACATCTTTCTGCGTCGTGAGGTAGTTTTGATTAGCCATTCTCAAATTGTAGCATTTGGCCTAACCTGCTTTTGTGAGTCTTTAGTTTTTGGTGGCTTATGAACTTCTGTGATTCGCTCAGTTTTTGTGGGTATACGGACGCTAAAGACTATCAAAAAAGAATCAGCAGTTGAATGCAAGTATAAATCTTAATTTGTCTGCTCATGGCTACTTTATATCTTTTTCTTCATTACGTGTTCGGTTTGACATGCTGCTTTTATTAAAAACTCATGCTTTGAAAATTTTACTGAGTGGGGGCTCATGATCAATTTGGAGTTTCATGGAGGCATATGGTTGTTGACTTTTTAAAGCGCTGCGGTTTTCTTCTTTAGGCTGCAGTTCTCCGATGTACGAAGTTATATTGGGGATCGCAGTCATACCAATGTTAACCGCAGCTAAAACTAAAGGCTAAATGCCGTAAAAGACTATCAATTAACAATGACAAAGATCGTCAGTAGTTTCTTTCGATCGTACTGTACTCGCCCGTGAAATATGAAAATGAAGCGCAAATGCGTGAGCATTTCTATTGAGTATGTACAAATATTTTTCCAACATAAACTGAAGCCTAAAAACCTTCACTAATGTGTGAAAAAGAAGGCACGACCAAAAAATTCGAAATATTCGTCAGGTGGCCAATATGTTATGCCATTAACTGCGTAAATGTTTTCCTTGAAGTACGAAAAGTTTAATCGTATGAAGCTAAGAAGAGTGCAATTTCAGTGTAAATTAAAAGCAATCAAATTTTAAAGAGAAACCCCAAAATAAATGATACGTCGAACATTAAGAACGGCAAGCAATCTACAATAAAGATCAATTTCGGATATTGGTTATACTTTCTTCAGTGTCTGTTGAGCAACAGTTCAATATTCTTATTCACATTATTTTTTTTTTCAAGCTTAGAGATTAAATGGTTGATAAATGTAACATTTTTCGATTAATGATAAAGATTGATAGAACGAGATAACTATCGTTAAAAATTGCAGTAAATGGAACATCATTTAGCTCGAAATTATAGGCAGTAGGCAAAGTCGTCTGCTGTCTAGGGGACATTAGAAGTCTCTGTAACAAGTGGACGAAATACTCTTTCGATCCAATTCCGAAAACTCATCAATAATTTCGGTAAAGCGTTCTTGGAAGTCATTACGTCAAGACAGTGGAATTTATGTTATGCAGCGCACGTCCTATGACATAACCGAGTGGAAAACGTAATGAACACTTCCGAAGGGCTCCCTTGGTTCAAGAAGTGTTCGAAATTGGCATACCTTCGATTGATCTGTACTGCTTCTGGCGAAATGGTACATTGGGTGTTGCTAGGCACCTTAAGCAACATCATGTACCTTATGTTATTACGGAGAAAGTACGTGGTGCCAAAGTTTTTAGTTCCATTTGTAAAATCCTAGTATACGTCATGTTTCAAGAAAAAAAAAAAAAAAACAGATGGAGCGTTTTCAGGCCCGTCATTTCGAATTTTCCAGGGGGGGGGAGGGCAAAGGGTGTATACACAATGTAAATTTGCAAATAATTGGTATGAAAGCCAAAAAATGCCAAAAACCACGCCTACTTTCTCGGAAATACATTGATTTCCAAAAGTCAGGGGGGCAATTGACTCTCCCCCCCTGAACCCCGAAATGACGGGTCTAAGTGGCGTTTCATGGTTTGATTGCAGTAAAACATACATAATTTAAGAAAATGAAAAAAAAAAACCCCTTTTTCTTCCTATATCGGGGTTTAGGCTGTATCAACCATGAGCCCTATAGCAGCCCGTTAAAAACTCGTCTTATGATTAAAGTTGTCTTGAGAGTAGTCTAAGAAAGAGAGCCCAGGGCATCTGGTTAAGTCCAAAAAATCAACAAAAGTGCCTGTAGAACACAGGAAATAGTCTGGAATATTAGCTATTCCAATACGGCATAGGTGGCATTGTAGAAAGTCATGTCTAGTTAAAATTCTAAAATTAGCAGTAAAAATCGAGCGAGGGAGGTTCATACGGAGATGGAAGTGCAATAATGTGCTCCAAATTTTATCCTTCGCAACCTCTGCATAAATTTTCCGGTGGAATTTCAGCATTACATTTCAATAACAACGCAGATTTGTTGATAGGGCAGTGAAAAGCTTGGCTGCTGCATGCTACATCCTGTTTTTGCAAGGAAATCTGCTTTTTCATTGCCTGAGATATTGCAGTGACTGGGAATCCATTGGAGAACAATATTCCAGCCAGTGGAAATTACTTAAGTGTTTTAATTTCTTCAACTTAATAAGTATCGCTTATTGCATGAGACGCTAACCCTTAAATTGCTGACTGGGAATCTTTAAAGAATTCAACATTCTTGTGAGGTGTACGCATTTCCAGAAGTTTAAGGATAGCTCACCTTATGGCCTCCATCTCAGCGACAAAATTTGTGGCACACTAAAAAATGAATGCTGTTTTTACTGTATAATAGAGCTAATTTTATAGTAATAAACTGTAACAAGAAGTTCTGTCAAGAACTAAACGAGCCTACTTTCCCGTACATCGACATCGGCATTCTCGTATCTGATCATTATTCTCTTGATTATCTGAAACTGAAAATTATGTCAAACATACCTTTTTAGCACATAGAGCTGATTTCGAAAAGCAAAATATACCCCTCTCATCAGATGAAATAGACACGTAAAAAGTAATTAACGAATAAATAAAGCTTTGTCGCACCTTTTAAAGAGTGCAACTGTTACAGTTCCTCCGTAGAAAAAATCCTCCATTGTTTTCAAAAAAAAAAATAATATAATAAAAAAATAAATAAATAAAAGTACAAAGAGCATCAAAACGTATTTTATCAAAGAAAGAAAAAAAAAAAGAAAAAAAAAAAAACCTCGTCCGTTAATAAAATGTCTCGAATTTCACTTTTAATCGGTTGCCAGTTTTTAAATATAAATAAAGAATAAAATGTTCTCGTGAATGAAAAATTTTTGTTACAAAAAAAATCGTCTGCCAAAAAAAATAATAATAAATAAAATAAACAAATGAATAAATAAAAAATCGTCTGCACAGTCAGTCATTTTTTTTTCTGAGCCTGCATTTCCGCCACGTTTGCGGAGTCGGAGTCGGAATCAAAGTCCTCACAGAAGATTACTCAGAAAAGTACTTTACAAACACTATTTAGTACAGTCATTTGGTAGAAAAAAAGGGGGTTACCTGGAAAGTTTTCCGGGAGTTTTGAAAATTGGTAGTTTTATAGATTTTGATGTGCTCGTTTCGAATTTCCACTTTGCCACCTCGTATCTTTGCCGCTCGCGCCGCCATATTGAAAAAATGGCGTCTAAAAGAGGTACTTCGAATATATCTCTTTTTTGACTTATTGTGCGATAAAAACATTAATGTACAAAATAAACTAGAGAAAATTTCCTACAATTTATGTCATTACAACTTTCTCGTAAAATCAATACGTTTCGACGCACGAGCGTCGCAAAGTTATTATTATCACGCGTTATCGCAGAATAAATCGATTTAGTGCAGTAGAAACAAACTAAAAAACACATTGGAGTCGCACAAATTGCAACAGAAACAATTCCTGTTGGAAATGGTAGGAAATAGGCTCCTAATTAACAAACTAAAAGTATACATCCGTACTAGTGGGACAAATATGTGTTTTGGCCGCCATCTTGAAAAATCATGAAAAATTTTCAAAAATTCAAAAACATTATGTGCGGTATCAAATCAAAGGAAATTTTAAGCTGAAAAGGGATAAAACATAGGATATTTGAAGTGAAGTGATGTGTGGTGCAAAATGTGGTTTTTTCTGCCGCCATCTTGAAAAATCCGAAAAAAAAAAAAAAAAAATCAAAAATTAAAAAAAAATGTGTGGTACCAAATGAAGGGAAATTTCATGCTAAAAAGGAATATAATGTCTGACATTTCAATGGGGATTATACTAAAAATATACACTCGTACTGGTCGTGCAAAATAAGTTTTTTTTTTTGGTCGCCCTCTTGGAAAAGCGTAGATTTTTTTTTCAATAAAACATATCATATGCAATATCAAATGAAAGGAAATTTCTCATTAGAAAATTATATTCATGGGAGTTTTCAAGAGAAGTTATAGGTGGAAAATGGTAAAGCAATTAAGCGTGCAACTTGGATTTTGAGCCATTCTAGTTACAGTGAAATGTTTACTACAAGCTCACTCGGCGCTTCATGCACTGGTAGTGAAGAGCATACCGATTTGACAGATGTAAGGATGACAAGAGATCTGAAAGACATAAAAAAAGTAATGCGATTCTTCGTAGACCACAATCTATTTGCTGTGTTTTCATTTCGTTGATGGTACATTTTTAATAGTATAAAATAGCAAAAGCAAAGTTACTGCAGAAAATGCAGATGTCTTTGGAAGAAACATCCAAGATAAATTCACCAGCAAGTGTTTTAAAGAACAAACGTTACTGAAATTAAACCAAGCAGTAACAATGAAAGTACTGACAAAAGGAATTATTATTACTGGTGAGACTCCACTACGTAGATCCACGTCTCTTAACATAGATGCTTGCCTGTAATTCTTTCGACAATAGCGCTCAAGATGCAAGTGATTTTTCAGTTACGAATTATCTGTTCCACCAACTGCACTATTTGACCGTAGTACTCAGAAAATGAGAAAAACAGATAAATCTTTATTGGTCATTAGATACCTTGAATGTCAATACGATACATTTGTATCAATTTCCTACGTTCTTGATGGAGGTGCATTAGTTCACCCATTACCATGATCTGCTTCTGCACCATTTAAAGATGGTAGAAGTCAACACGAAGCATATGTCAATAAAAGATATGGAAACTGTTAAAAAAAACAGCACAAACTGCGGTTTAAAAAACCGCACAAATACCTGACACATTTTGGATTTGGATGATGATACTATTTCATTTTAATGGATATAAATATTTTATTTTATGAAAACTTCATTAATTACATGATTTTTTTCAAATTACAGATTTTTTTAATCATTAAATTAAATTTTTAGAAAATGTATTTATTTAACTTCAATAAAGATGGACTTGGAGGCAAATTCATTCACGGTTTTTAAGTCTCTTAATAAGTGATGTTGTTGAACACAATAAAAGAATTCAGTGTTTTAAGCCTCATTTCGTTATTTTTTTTAATCAGTCTAAACCAAAATCACTTTCTTTTTCAGTACGAAATTATCTTTCATGCGATACCACATATGATATGTTTTATGTTTTAAACCAAATCCACTCTTTTCCAAGATGGCGACTAAAAAAAGGATATCTCGCTGGAGTACGGGTGTATACTCTTATACTGCTTGCTCCCTTCACTTGAAATATCAGATGTTTTTTTTCATTTTTAGCATGAAATTTCCTTTCATATGATGTCACACATTATTTTTTTTTTTTAATTTTTGATTTTTCTTTCGGATTTTTCAAGATGACCGCCGAAAAAACCACATTTTGCACTACAGTACGGGTACATATTTTTAGTATCTTCACTTCACTTCAAATATCCCATGTTTTATCCCTTTTCAACTTAAAATTTCCTTTCATTTGATACCGCACATAATTTTTTTGAATTTTTGAATTTTTTTCATGATTTTTCATGATGGCGGCAAAAATACATATTTGTCCCACTAGTACGGATGTACACTTTTAGTATGTTAATTAGGAGCCTATTTCCTACCATTTCCAATAGGAATTGTTTCTGTTGCAATTTGTTCGACTCCAATGTGCTTTTCAGTTTGTTTCTACTGCACTAAATCGAGTTATTCTGCGATAACGCGTGATAATAATAACTTTGCGACGTTCGTACGTCGAAACGTATTGATTTTACGAGAAAGTTGTAATGACATAAATTGTGGGAAATTTTCTCTAGTTTATTTTGTACACTAATGTTTTTATCGTACAAAAAGTCAAAAAAGAGATATGTTCAAAATACCTCTTTTAGACGCCATTTTTTCAATATGGTGGCGCGAGCGGCAAAGATACGAGGTGGCAAAGTGGAAATTCGAAACGAGCACATCAAAATCTATAAAACTACCAATTTTCAAAACTCCCGGAAAACTTTCCAGGTAAAACTACCAAATGACTGGACTAATTTATCAAAACCATTTTCTTACAAAGTTAGTTTGAAGGAAATCTGAATTTAAGTTCAGAATCAACATTCAACTTAAATTCCCCGTAGACGCTAATGTTAATTTTTTTTCTGAACGGTTCAATATTGAACGAAAAATAGTTCAAATCAAAAAGCGAAATATGGAAATGTATGGGAAAGCCTCTCCGAGATCTTTCAAACAAAAAAAGTTTATTCCATTCAGACGGTTCACTCAAAAGTTATTAGGTGGGGAAAGGTTGCTTGAACGGTTCAATGTTGAACGAAAAAATGCTCAAATGGAAAATTTAAATAGGGCAATGAAGTATCCTTGCTGAGATCCTTCGAACAAAAAAAAGTTTGTTCAAATCGGACTGTTCACTCAAAAGTTATTAGGTGGGGAAAGGTTACTTGAATGGTTCAATGTTGAACCAAAAATGTTCAAATTGAAAATTTAAATATGGGAATGAGCTGTACTCGCCGAGATCTTTCGAACAAAAGTTTATTCCATTCGGACTGTTCACTCAAAAGTTATTAGGTGGGGAAAGGTTACTTGAATGGTTCAATGTTGAACCAAAAATGTTCAAATTGAAAATTTAAATGCGGTAATAAAGTATCCTTCCCGAGATGCTTCGAACAAAAAAAAAATTTGTTTAAATCGGACTGTTCATTCAAAAGTTATTAGGGGTGACAGCTTGTTTGAACGGTTCAATGTTGAACGAAAAATTGTTCAAATCGAAAATGTAGATACGGGAATGAAGTATCCTTGAAAAGATCTTTCGTACAAAAAAAAGTTTGTTCAAATCGGACTGTTCACTCAAAAGTTAGCATCGCGGGACCGGTTGTTTGAACGGTTCAAAGTTGAACCAAAAATTGTTCAAATCGAAAAATCAAATATTGGAATGAGCTGTACTCGCCGAGATCTTTCCAACAAAAAAAAGTTTGTCCAAATCGGAATGTTCATTCAGAAGTTATTAGGGGGGGACAGACAGACCGACCGACCGACACACAAATTCCCCATCTCAATACCCTACTTTCAAATTTTTAATTTTTCGATATTCAATTTACCTTTTTATTTTTTTAACTTGGCGATATTTTTTGGACTTGGCGATATTTTTTGGACTTGGCGATATTTTTTTACTTGGCGATAGTTTTTGGACTTGGCGATATTTTTTAGATGCATTTAGCTACTTTTAATAATTTTTTCGTCTTTCTTTTGTTTTTAACGGGAAAGTAGGCTAAAAATTGCTAATTTTACAGTGATGAACTAAAAATGCTAATTTTAAAGTAATAAACTGTAAATTGATAATTTTACAGTAATAAACTAAAATTGTTAGTTTTGCAGTTTATACCGTGCATTTAACAGTTTTAAACTGGAACCTCTGCTTCCAGTATTATACTATTGTTTTTACAGTATAATGCAGCTAAATTTTACGGCAGTAAATTGTAAAACTTTACAGTAAGAAACTGTAAAATCGCTCGTTTCACAGTTTATTGCTGGCATTTTACAGTTTTAAATTGGAATCTCGGCTGCCAGTATTATACTGCAAAAACAAGTTCATTTTTTGCAGTGCATTTAATAAACACACAGGATAAGACTTCTAAGAGTCCCTCACAACAACCTAGTAGCACATGCCATTGCAGAACCATTTGTGTAAATGTGAAGCCATTCAGCTCTTGGGTAGTTTTCAGCAATGGTCTCCAAGGAATAGGCCATAAGAGTCTCAGGGACAGCATTAAAAATTTAAATTCATCAGAGCGTTAGAATTGCAACAGTCGAATACTACGATCAAGTAGATGAATTTTGCAAAACCTAAAACACGGGGAAAAAAAAAACATATTATCCTCCGTGCGAAATCAATAAGTGAACCAATGCTTTTGTAGCATGAACTGCAGAAAATATTACCCACACGTATGTCTTTTATCAAAGCATAAAAGTTAATGCATGAAGTTAGCGTTGTAATCGTCTGGCTTACCACGCTGCATGAAGCTTTAAAGCATGTTTACTCTAAAAGTAGGACTAAATTGTGACTTTAACACTACCTAGTCTATCTGTGCTCCACGAATCCACTGGCTCTTAACCGTGCATTCAAAAATCGTCAAAATCAAGCAAAATTTAACTGAACTTCATTTAAAGGAATAAGAAAATACACTGTAATCATACTCAGCAATCACAGTCAATTTTTCATTATAGTCAAATTCTGGCGCTTCAGTCATGTAAAATGCAAATTTTGGGTAATTAATGATCGAAATCGTGATCCGGGTATTTGCTGTCCCTTGTAGCATGATTTATTCAGCGGCAAACAGTAATGATTATATTTTACTTTTCGGGAAAAATATTATGTTGTAGATTTTTCTGCAAATAAAGCTGTCTCGCGGCTTTGTTTATAACGTAAAGCAAAGCGTTTAGATGCAGCAGCATGTATGTGCCAAAGTTAAAAATCTTGAAATAAGTATAACAAGAGGTATGAAAGACTCATCTGTTTTCAGATAAATAAAGGTAATTGTATCCCTGGCAGGTGCTGCTATACAGTATAATTTAGAGAAAGTTTCCACTGAAAGCCTACACTGTGAAAAAATTGTGTAATGTTACCGTTACTAATGGATGACGCGTAACATAACTTCTAGAGTAAGCTGTTCAGGTTTTAAGAAAACTCTAATTGTCGCTGAGTTATCTCGTAGTCGATTTTTAAAAGTATTCCAGTTCAAATCCGCACCAATTACCCTTTCGTATTACCAGCCAGCGTACGAGAGCAGCATTATAGCTCATTTTGTTTACTTCTTCACTCCTTTATAGCAAAATAACTTAGGTGTTGACTCTTTTCACTAAAGTATTCTTAATCCTTCATTTATTAATTCACTTATTTATTAATTCATTCACTTATTTTCTTAATCTCTTTCATTCTTTTATTCAATCATTTATTGTTTCGTTACTTATTCATTCATTGATTCGTTTATTTATTAATTTGTTTGATGAAACGTGCTTTTAATAACTAAATAGAAACTGGTTCATTGGAAATACAGCGAAACTTCGATAACTCGACATGCGGATAACTCGACTGCGTCGGTAAGTCGACATCTATTTTTCCAATAGTTGGTCCAATATGTTAGTTTCTATGGGTGAAAACCTTTCCAACTTGATGCACATTAGGCGAAGCCTCCATAAGTCGACATCCATTTGCTAATTTAATCCATTTTTTGCTACCGATATTATTTGATCTTGACTATTTCCCGGAATTTTGCGGTTTTCGGATCAGTCAATTCGTCCTGCTTTGAAAAGAACTGGAAAAGAGGAGTTGGTCTAGTTTTGAGGTAAATGAGTCGCAGTCGAATTCTTTAAAATTCCAGAATTCAGAGTCGGTCATTTTGCGTCCATTCTACAGTTTTGCCGGGGCTGTGTAGTTGATGGAGTTGGAAAGAGGTGGAGTTGTTCTAATTTTGAGATAAATGAGTCGTAGTCATAGGCTCTAAAACTCCTCGGGTGAGAGTCGGTTATTTTTCCTCCTACTTGGCAGCTCTATTCATGGCACACATATAGGTAGGTAGATATAAATAGATCAATCAATTTATAAGTATAGAGGACGACTCATAGATAGACATTGTATTTTTTTGAAAAAATATTTCTTGATTGACGCTGGGATTTTATAAATTTTGGTTCTTAATCGGACTTTTTTTGTCAGTAGCAGTGACTTGTTGTTTTTCGTAATTTTGTTCTGTGTTTGTCACTTTAATTTTTTAGTATCTTGTGTGTGTGTGTGTATGTGTGTTTCTGAATGTGTCTTTGTTTTTTATTCTTTGTTATTTGATTTGTTTTGCTTTGTGTTTATTTACTTACTTCTGTAAGCCTCATGTTATACTGTGTGGTACATGAGGAGGTTTTTGTATTACTTAAATAAAAAAATAAAAAAAATGGGACTGTTTATACCAGCACTTTTACTGAAATTGTATTTTTTTTAAAAATATTTTTTGGTTGCCACTGAACTGTTATAAATTTTGTATTTTCATAGGAGGGGTTGGAGGGGTTATAACCCATAGATGCATATAGAAAGCATTTTTTTCGAAATGAAATTTCTTAATTGGCACTGAGCTGTTATACATTTTGCGTCTTTATGATAGCGGTTATAGTAGCAGTTATACAGAAATTGTATTTTCTCGAAAAGAAATTTTTTGATTGGCACTCAACTGTTTAAATTTTGTATTTTCAAGGGAGGTGTTACAACCTTTATGTAGCAGTAGTATTTTTTTGGAAAGAAATTTCTTGCTTGTCACTTAACTTATAAATTTTATATCTTCATGGGAACCGATCCCATGAAGACAGACTCCTATGAATATAACCTATATACAGAAATTGTATTTTTTAGAAAAGAAATTTTTGGTTGGCGCTGAACTGTTGTAAATTTCGTATCTTCATGAGGATGGATATAACTCCTTATCCCCTGTTTATCCAAGCCACTGCCCTGTCCAAGTGCGGATCCAGCTTGTGGTTAAGGAGGAGGTTGTTATCGGAAAGGGCAGTTTTTGAGCAAAAAGGGGGGTGTTTGACATTTTTTTCGCAATATTAGACACAAAAAATGCAGTTTCATGCTGTATTTGGTCGCTTCGGGGGGGGGGGACTTGACGACCCCCACGACCCCTCCCTCTGAATCCGCGCTTGACCCTGTCCCACATTCCACGGTGCAATATTTCCCTTGTTTCAGGATTAGATCGGTGGCGGAATGGATGGATTTCGTGATGTACGCCGCCACATAAAGTGCAACAGGTGTTCTACCACAATCCAGTGCGAGTAGCAAATCCTGTTATGAAAATGCGGCGGCAGCATTTTACATCGTTTCCCTTCCGTCCCCGAGGACATTCGCATTGTGGTCATCATTCCTTTCACACCGGACCAAAATGTCTGCCTCGGGGCTGTTGCCAGTCGGAAGGGAACAAATAAAATAATAACAATAAGAAAAAAGAAGAGGAGGGGAAAAAAGATTGCGGAGGTGCGGCCCAACTATTAGTAGATTCCTCGCAGATAGAGCCACAGTGAATTATGGAGGCCCAGCGTATGGTCATAATTAAGCATCTGCGCTTTAATCCGTCATCGCCAATCATGCCCGGTGCTGTTTTTTTCCACCTCTTATGCACGAATGTGAGCTGTGATGAATGTCTGTCCGAAATTCTCGGGATGGACGCGAAAAAGGCAACGAAGATCGTCTGCGCTTAGTTCCGAATGGTCGCCGATCGGATGATAGCGAGGTGGATGAAGTGGATTCGATTTTTATCTTTCACTTCCAGCTCTGTGAAGAAATTCTTCTCGGATTATGCCTCGTTATGTTATCTGCTCCCCAATCTTCTAAAAGAAGGATGAGAGTTCTGGAAGTTTGTGGAAAATTAGAAAGTTCCGTGGAGAAATGTTGTTGTCTTGTGGCAACTAGCCTGGCAGTTTGGGGTGCGCTGGTTCATTTTTTCAACTGTATCGTAATTCGGTGTAAAGTTCAACTTCCACAGTACACACATGCAGTAGAGACACGTTTATACTGCCCTGCTAAGCACAAAAGTCGTATCTACATTTTTTAACAAAATTGAGTTATCGCCACCAGGTAGCTCTTTGTGATGTATTTTACCTAAATACAAAGTTTTATGGTCATTTGAGAACGGGAAATATTTTAAAAAATATTCCGAAAAAGTATTATCTGGATCAGAGCCATGGGTGGAGCAAAACTTTAAAAGAGTAATACCTCACTTTCAGCTCGACTGCAGATACGATATTTGCGTTTTGCACTGCAGTATAGGTTAGGCTCAACCCAGGGGTGATTGTGTTCCGGTATTTTACCGGATTTCTGGTATTTTGATGATCGATTCTGGTATTTTCATGTTCGAAAATACCGAAAATAAAATATTTTTAATCATGCTTTTACTTCACACCTCCGGATTTTTTTTTTGCTTTTCCGAATTTTCGATGATTATACCGATAATTATAAATAATATTCATCGAATAAAAATGTTAAGACTCCATTATAATTGTTTTTTTACTTTAACAAATTATTTTATTTGCATCTTTTTTTTTATTTTGATGCCTTCACTTAAAAAAAAATGCAATCGATTTGCATCGGATATGAAAATCGAATTTCTCTCATTTTTGACGCTTATTACCCTACATTAATTATTATATGCCTATAATTATAAAATTAGGTGTGCTTAAATAATAGGGGCTTCAGTTAACCCCCCCCCCCACCCACCCACACACACACATTTTCTCTTTAAAACTTTCAGGTATTTTTTACGAACTCACAATCACCCCTGGACATAACAACATATTCACACAAAGAAAGGACAAGGACAGGAGAGAGGTACACCCATGCCTGAGCCGGGACTCGAGCCCAGGACCCCTCCATCCCATTCAGACTACTCTGACCACTAGACAAGGGGACCGACATGGAAAAATGTATGAGCATGAAACTATACAGATCAAGTAAATGTCTGTGCCTAAGACGTACCCCACTAGGATCGGAAGTCACTGTGTCCTCCCAAATAACTTCCTTGTTCGACAAATTTCGTCTGACGATTTAGAGACATAATTACAATATCGAAATTTTCAAATGCCCAAATAAATCACCCTTTTCATTAAATCTACTTATGAGTGCCTGTGCATATCCATATTTTATTATTCGGTAAAATTTGGAGTTCCATTTAGAAAATTGAGAGTTTATTTGAGGGGCTTCGAGATGGGGGAAATGTGAGTCTGTTGGTCAATCAGATGGTCTATTGGTCTGTTTGTGCGTCCCTCCTCCTCCTCTCGACAGTTTTTGAATTAATAATGCGATTAAAACCAATGTTTTCTTCGAAAGATCCCGAGGCCTCATTCCCATAGCTCACTTTTCGATTTGAGTAATTTTTTGTTTAATTTTGAACTGCACAAAGACTTAGCATTAGGGGCTCTAACTACACTGTAAAAAATGAATGTTGTTTTTACGGTATAATACAGTTAATTTTGTAATAATAAACTGTAAAAACTTTTAATTTTACAGTAATAAACTGCAAAATTGCTAATTTTAGTTTACTGCCGAACATCTTACAGTTTTAAACTGGAACCTCTCCTGCCAGTATTATGCTGTTGCTTGTACAGTATAATACAGCTAAATTTTACGGCAATAAATTCAAATTTCTAACTTTACAGTAAGAAACTGCAAAGTTGCTAATTTTAGTTTATTACTGTGCACTTTACAGTTTTAAATTGGAACCTCGGCTGCCAGTATTATGCTGTAAAAACAACACTTCATGTTTTGCAGTGTAGAAAATTTAAGGCATCTATAAAATCTGAATCAAGAAGTATATATTTATCAAACAAGCTTTATTCAAAAGAACTTTTGACAAAAAAAAAAGGTGCTCATTGAAATCTAGTTTCCTTTTATTGTTTCAAAATACTTTTTGAATAGTTCAAATTTTTTTTGTCATTAGCGATTAAATGGAAATTCAAGCCTTATCGTCTTAAAAACGTAGCATCGAAAATTAATTTTTAGTGTCAAAAGATTGAGAAATGTGTGCAAATTTGGAATATGCTAAATTTCCTACTTCAAGAAATAGATAAAAAGTTATTCATAAAATTGAAATCCAATTCCTCGAAGTTGAGGAAATTGAAGAGATTTGTTGACTAAATCAACGTGAGAACACAAATGAATATATTCTGTAATTGTAGGGAGGATTATTTTTCATTTTCATTTAAAGTTTTAATTTAATCTTTTTAGTTTTTCAACGGGAATAGAAAGGAAACTTGAATTGCTACTCAAAAGAGCAGATTTTATTTTTGAAAGATTTTATTTTTATAGTATGTATTCTGCGAAAGATTTTATTTTTGATAAAAATTTTATATTTATTTACGTAGAATATTTTTTTCATTCTTAAGTTTTAGTTATTTACTGGCAACAAAAAATAGGAAGTAAGAAATTTTAAGAGATTTATTTTTTTAAACCTAAAGCATAAATCTACTTACGTTTCCCCCCCCCCCCTTTTGAAAAAAAAAAATCATTAACAAACATGCCCTTTCAATAAATGATAAACAAGTAAATAGCCAACTACACATTAAAAATTCGTAGCTCATCTTAAAACTCAATGTACTGCATTACTATACTTCAAATTATATTTCAAAAATGATAGATCCAGGTGTAAATACCGTTGCCTCAGAACAACAGCTTAAAAAATTACCAGGATAACATAGGAGAAACTGGAGTGGTTTAACCCGCTTTTAACAAACATCTTTTTTCTATTTTTTTCTGACTCTTTGAAACTTTCCTAATTCACATTATTCGTTTCCTTATGATGTCTGGCAACTTTTTTCTTCATTATTTTTCATTTAAATTACATATTAATTTTTTTATTCTTCGTTTTTCAAGAGTGTCCAAATGGGGTCAAACTTTCCTTCCTGAGGGAGGTTTGACTCATTGAAGAGATTAAGAGTTGAAAAAAAATGATGATGAAATTATTACACGTCAATGAGATACTATTACAAGGTACTGGTAACAGTTACGTCTAAGGAAAAACTATAAATTGTTTTATGAATTTAATTTGAGCCTGTATAATTCTCTAAAAAATAGATATTGTTTTTACAGTACAATACATCTAATTTTATAGAACAAAGTGTAATAATTGCTAATTTTACAGTAATGAAATGTACATACAGTTTTAAATTTTACTGTAATAATCTGTAAAATTGCTGCTTTACGGTAATAAACTGTAAAAATTGCTAATTTTACAGCAATAAACTGTAAACCTGCTAGTTTTAGTTTATCACCTTGCATTTTAGAGTTTTAAACTGGAACCTCTGCTGCCAGTATTATACTGTTGTTTTTGCAGTATAACACAGTTAAATTTTACTGCCATAAACTGTAAAATTTCTAACTTTACAGTAAGAAACTGTAAAATTTCTACTTTTGCAGTTTATTGCTGTGCATTTTACAGTTTTAAACTGGAACCTCTGCTGCCAATATTCTACTGTAAAAACAACAGTTCATATTTTGCAGTGCTGTTGAAAATGTCACAGTCAAATTTCATTTCCAGTGCAAATCGAATTGGGACGTAGGCTGAACTTACAGCTGAGTATCAAATCCTCTGCGCGGCACTATCTGTGACTATTAATTAGTTAGTTATTAAACTTTTCTTCTAAAAAGAATTAGCTAAGAAATCCCTTTAAAAAGTTGTTATTGAGGATTAACTAATAAACAACAGCATTGTTATCATAAGAAAATGTCAATAAGAAATAATAAATAGTGCAATTAAATTTAAATCAGTTTCATGGAAGGAAGGTAATCATGTGCGTGATTCAATTTACATGAAAGGTTGTTGGTGATATTTTTCAATGAATAATAACAACCCACTCAAATATGTAAAATGGTGTCTGATAAAAACCGCTATCAATATTGTTATTTAATTTTGAGCAAAAAATGTTATCTTTAATGAGCAATAAGTCAAAGGAATTATTAAAATGAGCTTGAAAAATTCAGCTAGCATCCTAAGTGAAATCCATATTAATCAGCATTATTCGTTATAATTGAACCGGTAATTTCAAAATCTAGTCAACGGACAAGCTCTAAAAGTTCGAAAACGAACTTTTACATTTATTTTCAAAATTTTCGAAAAAGGTTACAACATATTTCACTTTAAGCTGTATACCGCCTATTTCGTCTCTCAAATTTTTAATTTATGTTTTATTTGCTGCTTTAGAATTAATCCACATATAAAGATATAATTAGATTAACTGAAATTTTTGACAGTTGTTATCAAGAAATTATCTAATTTATTTTATTTCATTCTTTTTAGAGCGAATCAAGCTGATAGAAATAATCTTTAAATTTAAAAAGCTTTTTTTAATTTTTTTTTCTGTGGTGGCGAAAGGACATTTTCGTTGAATAATAAAAGTCGCTTCTCTTTATATGTTTTTCAAAACCCACTCAAAAACATCCTGTAATCAATTGCCGTAAATTGACATAGAAATGAGCGAGTAACCCTGTAACTTTAACATCATTTTTAAAATGCCACTAAGTCACTAAATATGAAATAAAGTTGCACAGAAAGGGAATTCCTTATGTTTCACTGAAAACTCTGATGAGAGCTACACACTCAAAAGATGATTAATTCTATTTGCGACTGAATGCATTGTTAAAGTCTTGGAATCACTGAAGTAATTAATGATTAATTATATCAGAATTAATGAAAGATCACGAAGAATATAATCGTCGAACTTGAAGTTATTAATGAATGCAGTAAAATAATTAATGAATTAAAAATAAGCTTACATTTTTATACGTAGGGGCATGTGTGTGTTAAACATGGTTGCGTGAATTTAACAAAAGATCTTTATGCAGCACCTTAGGGCAAAACTGTTTCATTAGGGAACTGGAACGACTGAATAATGATTTGTATAACAAATATTTCTACTCCAATGATTGATTTTATTGGTACTACACTGCAAAAAATAAGTTGTTGTTTTTACAAGTATAATACGGAAAGCAGATGTTTCAGTTTAAAACTGTAAAAACACAGTTTTAAACTGCAAAACTAGCTATTTTATAGTTGATTACTGTAAAACTTGTAATTTTACAGTTTATGAACATAAAATTAGCAATTTTACGGTTTATTAACATAAAATTAGCTGTATTATACTGTAAAAACAACAGTGTAATACTGGCAGCAGAGGCTCCAGTTTAAAACTCTAAAATGCACAGTAATAAACTGTCAAACTAGCAAATTTACCCTTTATTACTGTAAACTAGCAATTTGTAGTTTACTACTGTAAAAATAGCAGTTTTGCAGTTGATTACTGTAAAAAACTGTAAAATTAGCTATGTTATACTGTAAAAACACCATTTATTTTTTACAGTGTATTACAAAAACGCATGAGCAAAGATACTAAAATTTTAATATTTGAAATACTGTTTTCTGAAATAGGCTTTATCAACCTGGGGCTCGTGCCCCACAATCTTTTGAACTAAAAAAAAGTGAATATTTTAAACTAAAAAAATATATAATTATTAATTATGAAAGCGTTTCCCTTGTCAGCTGTCAGGCCTTAAATTTCTGCCCATTCTGACTGTTAAATGCTTCCTAAACGAGAAATTTTAAAATCAGCCAATTTTTTATCCGCAATTAAGAGTACGTGTAGCACGTAAAAAGGTAAAATTAAATGTCAAATAGCATTAAAACAAAAGTCCCCCCCCCCTCAGTATAAAATTTTAAAACCATAAAAGTATTTTTTTTTAATAATATAATTCGCTTTTATGAAAACTCGATGACAATTTTTTTAGGCCTTAAAATTGTTAGGCATTATGTTTCAATTAGTTCTAATACGACGCAAAGGAATTACGATGTATCTTTTCAGCGTCCTGTATTGATTACTTCCACAAAGTTATATTTTTTAAATTACATATATTTCTCTACATAAATAAATAAATAATAATAATAAAATAAATAAGCAGAGAACAAATTGAGTTCTGATGCAAATGATTATTAATTAGTATGGAATTATTATTATTAATATTATTACAGAATGGAACTTCTATGTTGGAAAATACTTTTCCAGTAGTTATTTTATTTGCATTTTTTAGTTTAGTGTCCTAAATTGGTAAAACAAGTACTTGAAATGAAGCGTTTATTAAGTAATCAATATCAATTATTACGATCAACTAACCAATCAACGTGTCCCTATATGGCATGTGTGTACTGTGGAAGTTGGACTTCACACCGAATTACGATTCAGTTGGAAAAATGAACCAGCGCACCCCAAACTGCCAGCCTAGTTGCCACAAGACAACAACATTTTTGAACGGAACTTTCTATATTCAATATTTAATAATGAATTCAATATGAGTATATTTAATAATGAATTCAATATGAGTATATTCAATAATGAATTCAATATGAGTATATTCAATAATGAATTGTTTTCAAAATGTAGGCATTCCGTAATCTATGTTAGCTCAATCAATTTATTTATGCGTTGAAATGAATAAACTGAAACGTAAAATGATTTCAGAAATGTCACGGGCATAGCCGTACGTTCACGCCTGCAACACGTAAAAGTCATTATATCATTATTTTTTAAATACAAAATATTATTTTTTTAGAAAGTTGATGCTTCAAATTATGATTCACAGTGCTCCTTCTATTTGAATGTATTACAATTGAAGGGCGTGGGAGTTGAAGGGGTTATTTGACTAAACAAAAATTGCGAGGATCAAAGCTCAAAGTTTTATTGTGCAGTTGTTGCAGCTTTTTTGTTTTCTGGTTTTGTCGATAGTGTGCGTATGAAATTGGTCTAATGACATCTATTATGTACCAAGTTTTATTTGCTTACCTGCATCCATTGCTTACCATTGTCCAGAGTGTTCATTTTTTAAAATGTAACATAGCCCCTTCATCCTCTAAGCCCTTCAATTAAAAGCCAAAGTTTAAAATTCCAGGAATGAAGTGCAAATAAATGTGTGAAAATATCACATTGTGAAAATGAATTGACCGTGTAGTTACAATTTTTCACTTCATACCATCGGCATTAACAACGCTACATTTGCAAATGTACGTTAAATTCGTCCGTATCTGTTACAGGTTGCAGTATCGTAACTTCGATCCACTCAAGACCATCGACACTGGATCCGACAGTGTTGTCGACAAATCCCTTCCGTCTGCGCCACTTGGATCTGACGGACTGCCAAAGATTGGACGACAACAGCCTCGAAAAGATAGTCAGGTATTTCTCTTCCTTCTTTTACCTAAACTAACCAATTTAGGAAACCTAAAAATCAATTAATTAATCAATTGACAGTATCTTCGGAAGGGCCGTGGTAACCTGATCGGTAAGCCTTCGGTCTCGTAACAGAAGTCTTAAATCGGATAGATATGTCTACTCGGGCTCGGATACCCGAGTGGTTTCAGAAACAACAAATCAACGAAACATAATCACATAGACTGCCGGCGACCTTGTCTAGCGGTCAGAGAAGTCTGATTGCGGATGGGGAGTTTCCAGTTTCGAATCCCTGCTCGGGCATCGATGCTTCTGTCCCATTCCTTTATCTGTGTAAATGTGGTCGTTGTACTGTGAATGGTTGCCTACCCTACCCTATAAAACGGGTCCATATGGTGTGTGTGTACTGTGGAAGTCGGATTGTATACCAAATTGCGATGCAGTTGAAAATGTGACGCAGTGCAACTCTAGTCCTTAGCTGGCGTAAGACGACAAGACACATAGATTTTCAGTTGGAACCACGCAAAAGGTTCGCTACAAGTGAGGGATCGCTATAGCACGAATTCGCTATAGTATGGTTCGACTATAATATTAAAATTCTAAAATTGCAAATGAATAAAACAAGATATCATGTCTAACCATTGATACAGCTGTTTCATTTTGCACAGGTATTGTTCCCAACTGACGCATTTGTACCTGAGACGTTGCACACTGATCACAGACGTTGGATTGAAGAGTATAGCAAGTTATTGCATTGCTTTGCGTGAGCTGAGCGTCAGTGACTGTATACTGCTCACAGACTTTGGCCTGTACGAACTGGCCAAGCTGGGAGCAAACATGAGGTACCTCAGTGTTGCCAAGTGCGACAGGATATCGGACGCGGGCGTCAAACAGATTGCCAGGCACTGTTACAAACTGAGGTAAGTAGCTTAGAAAATAAATCATTAGTTTTGTAAAAGCACACAAAACAGTATAATTAAAATTAAAAACCAACCTAAATGAAGCACAAATTAGGTAGAAAGTACAACAAATAGCTATTTCAAGGCTACAATGGAGCCTCTTCCTCAGTACAAAAAGCTCAGCACACAGCATGAAAGTGCCTGCACTTTCTACCTTAATTTGTACTTTATTTACGATGGTTTTTAACTTCAAGTATATTTTAGCACGAAGCTTTTTTGATCACATTTTATTTATATAAAGCAACGTTCAAAAGCACAAATGCGCAGGAATGCTGCAGACACGTGTTTCGGCGTTACACGAAACGCTTTTTTCAAAGCAAAAATGTGAGCTTATGGATGCACAGACATCCAACAAAAGCCTTTTAACGCCAAAACGCGTCTGCAGTATTGATGCGCACTTGTACCTTTCAACGTTGTGTTACCTGCTTTTATTTTTATGCACAAAGGTATTTGTACAAAGGTATTATCTATTGCATTATCTATTACAATTATCTATATTATTTTTATGTACAAAGGTATTATCTATTGCATTAGTTTTGTTTTCAAATGAATCGGTGAGAAAAAAAAATGATTTTATCGTTTAAAATTAGTTAGCTTTTAAACTGGTATGCTGGAAGGGGAAAAGACTACTTTTCCATTTGAGGTACGTCACTTGGTCGGCAACTTGTTTACTTTCTAAATTGGCTCGAACAGAAAATATATTTAAAGCGATTAGCGACATCTGTAAGAACACTGGTATGCAAAAATTAAGGGCGAGACTATTTTCTCAGTATAACGATGCACGCAATAGCTTTCTAAACCAATGCAAATAATACCATAAGATCCCCAATACGTAAGAACATAACATGGGTAATGTAAGCTACATTTCCTAAAATAGTCGAAACATTCATGAAGCATTTATTCAGCAAGAAATATCCTTTCTTGTTTTCAAACTTTCAGTCCATTTTAAAAACAAAACATGGTGTATTAGAAACCTATTTTATTAAAAAAATTTCTGCTTTTTAGTATTATTGAATGAAATTTTGCAATTGATTTTAAACATTTCAATGAGATATAAACAGAAGGCTTGTCATTTAGGGGGGGCGAGGGAGGCGATCCCCTTTTGGGAATCATTTTATTTACAGGTAAGTGAGCTTAATTGTTGCCATTGTTTTGGAAAATTTACGTTGTGTATACAAAACACCACTTAAAGTAGAAATATAATGCATCTACTGATGATTTATTAAGCTGTTTTTCTGGGGGGAAATTTATTAGCAAGAAAGCGTATTTTTTTTAGACAATTCACCCTTAAATATTAAAAAAAAATGTGATAACCTTCGAAACAAGTTCTTTTAGCTGCACCTGGGAGGAATAGAGATCAGTTTCGCATCGTGGGGCGTGGTTGGAGCTTTTAGTGCTGCTACCTGTTGGCGGAAATTAAAACAAATTACCGCTGGAGCAGAAATTTACTTATTTCGCTCTCTGCTCGTCATTTAGGGGAGCAAAATCAAGAGGGGCAATGACCTCTTTTGCCCAGAAAAGTATAAAGAGTACTTATGTATTTATTTCATTTTTTTTTCAATCAGTGACTTTGTTTATTCAAACATTTTATTTTGAAATGACAAGTCAGCCTTTCGTATGGGCGATTATACGTGATTACTCACACTTTAAAAAATGAATGTTGTTTTTCTCTGCAATCAAGGGAGGGGCGATGGGGGCGATCGCCCCTCCCTTGAGGGACTCTTCTCCAGCAGTTTTTAGATTTTGAAGTTCAAAAAAGGCAATTTTAGTCGATCTTTGATGATATTGAGGGAAAGGGTGGGGATTCGGGGCTCTGATCAGGAATTTTTTTGATATGGAAGACCAAAACATTTGTAATCAACATTGTTAACAAGGATGCATGGCGAAAAAAATGTCAAAGTAAGAAAAAAAAAATCAATCGCCCCTCCCTTGGAACATTTCTGGATCCGCCCTTGTCTGCAATACAGCTAATTTTATAGTAATACTCGTAAGCTGTAAAAAGTGCTAATTTTACAGATATAAACCGTAAAATTGCTTACTTTAAAGTAATGAACTGTAGAACTGCTAATTTTACAGTAATAAACTGTGAAATTGCTAATTTAACAGTTTATTACCGTGCATTTTACAGTTTTGAACTAGAACCTTTGCTGCCATTATTATACTGTTGTTTTTGCAGTATAATACAGCTAAATTTTACAGCAATAAACTGTAAAATTCCTAACTTTACAGTAAGAAACTACAATTGCTAGTTTTGCAGTATATTACTGTGGATTTTACAGCTTTAAATAAGAACCTCGGCTTCCAGTATTATACTGAAAAAACAACAGTTCATTTTTCGCAGTGCAGTTGAAAAGACTGTGATAAAGTGCATGTTTATATTTCTGTTATTAAAAAATAAATATGTTATTAACTTGATAACATTTTACAGGTATCTAAACGTACGCGGATGCGAAGCTGTCTCAGACGACGCTTTAGAAGTCATTGCAAGGAGTTGCCCGAGGCTACGAGCTCTGGACATCGGCAAATGTGACATCACGGACAGAGGACTGAAAATCATTTCTCAGCACTGTCCCAACCTGAGGAAACTGAGTGTCAAATCGTGCGAGATGATCACCGACGACGGCATCCAAATAATTGCCTACTATTGCCGTGGGTTGCAGCAACTCAATATCCAGGACTGCCCAATAACGCTCGACGGATATAGGACAGTTAAAAAGTTCTGCAAGCGTTGTATCATTGAACACACGAATCCTGGCTTCAATTGATGGCCAGTGTGACCATGATCTGGTGTGATAGAGGCAAAAGAAAGGCTTTGAAGTGATTCGCACTGGAGTCTCGGTAATCTGAGCTAGTTAGAGTTAATCATTGTTCATCATCACAATAATTTGGATTAACCGGAGAATTGATGACCGGATGATGACTAAAAGATTATAGTTCCACTTTTGAAAATGTTTCAAAAATCATAAGCAAAAAAATCATCTTTTCATTTAATATTATGTTTGAATTTGCTTCTATAAAACCAATGTCAATGACATTTTAATAATTTGTAAATGACATCTATGAGTAAGTAAAATTGTTATATTGGAGCTACCAAATAATAGTTGAAGTGCATTTTTGGATTTTTAATAATAATCTATGTAACGTTGGGTATTAATAAGAAACAACGAGAGTCTTATGATACAAACACTTTAGTTTCAAATTAATATATTGAGTTATTTAGGAGTTATATCATTCTTCTCCTGAAATGTGCAGCTCCTGATTAACACACGGTCCTGCGGATCCGCGGACCTCGGCACCACAATTTTAGAGGCACCAAAATGGGGTGAATTTCTTTCTACCCTCTTTTTGAAAAAAAAAATGCCTTGAAAAGGTGCGAATTTTCTTGTGAGAAGGGCATCAAGTCTTATGATAGGCCCTGTTCACCACTTTTGCTTAATCGGGCCATGGCGATCAGTAACTTAATACATCTCTCTTCCTTTAATATTTTATGAACTATCAGTTGGAGATGTCTCATTTTTATACACACTGTAGAAAATGAATGTTGTTTTTACAGTATAATACAGTTAATTTTATTGTAATAAACTGTAAAAATTTCTAATTTTACAGTAATAAACTGTAAAAATGCTAATTTTACAGTAATAAAGTGTAAAATTACTAATTTTTCAGTTTATTACCGTGCATTTTACAGTTTTAAACTGGAACCTCCGCTGCCAGTATAATACTGTTGTTTTTGCAATTTACGGCAAAATTTTACGGCAATAAACTGTAAAATTTCAAACTTTACAGTAAGTAACTAAAATTGCTAGTTTAACAGATTATTACTGTGCATTTTACGATTTTAAATTGGAACTCCGGCTGCCAGTATTATACTGTAAAAACAACTGTTCTTATTTTGCATTGCAGAAGAAAAAAAATGAAAGCAAAATAAAACCCAATGTGTTAGATCACTGAAGTTAAAATAATTGTATTTATCGGGAAAAATCGTTTCTTCTTTTTTTCTCTCTCTTTCTCAATAAATGAACGCAACTGGTATTTTCTATTTCTTTAAAGGCGCAGCTTTAAATTTTTATTTCATCTAAAGATAATAGAAATATTTTAAATTATTGTTTTTCCTATTATAAAGAATAATTGCAATTTTTTTTCTTTTGCTCGTATTAAGAAAGATTTTATCGCACGATGATAAAAGAAATTCTTGATAGGTTTCTGGAAAACACAACATTTCTTCTTTTTTTTGCATTAAATGAATAGTTCCTTTTAATAATCTCGGTTATATTGCGGTTTCGGATGTATCGATCTTTCTTATCTCTAAGCGCGATATAACAAGAGTTTACTACAGTGTTATAGCATTTCTTGGGATAATACCGCAGAAAACCTCCTAAAGCACTGTATAGTTCCCTTCCAAATTAAAGAATAATTGTTAAAAAAATAAAGTGACTTAGCAACTTGTTTCAAAGTTATCCTGACATTTAGAGTAGCTTGAACTATTTGAGAAATTGAATGTAAAATGAATTACTTTAACAAAAAACAATTCAATTTTGAAATTGCAAAATAACATTTCTACATACACTGGCGGAAAAAAAAAATCCCAACACCAAGAAAGACTTGTGATAGATAAACGAAATTTGGTAGGCGTGTTTATACAGCTAAAAGATGATATCGATTGAAATTTCGTGTTCCGCGCATAAGTGTGGCGCAGCTGGCGTCACTCAGAACATGCAAATGAGGCTTGTTTTAAAAGCATGTAGTGAAGCTCGTGTGTATTCTTTTTCCGTGAAATTTGACGAATTGCGTTCATGTTAGCCAGGAATGTCTTTAAGAAGACGAAGAAGCCATTATCAACAGCTCACCGAGTTTAAACGAGGTCGTACAATTTGGCTACGAGAAGGTGGATTTTCATTTCGCGATATTGCAGAAAGACTTGAGTGGGAATGTTTCCACCATGCATGATTATTGGAAGCTGTGGGCAAGGGATGGTACTACGTCAAGAAGATCGAGTTCCGAGCTGCCAAGTGGCACGACTGAGAAGGAAGATCGCCGAATCTTGCGTACGGCTGTGGCGCATCGTACTGCATCTGCGGCTGACATTCGAGCTGCAGTTGGTACCGTCGTGACCCAAGGAACGGTAAGAAACTGTTTACTTCAAGGACAGCTCCGAGCCAGGCAGCCTGTAGCCGTTATTCCATTGACTGCAAACCATTACCTTTTCCGACAGCAGTGGTGCCACGACAGAGCTCACTGGAGGTCGGAGTGGAGATCTGTTGCAATTTTTGATGAAAACAGATTCTGAATTAGTGCCAGTGGTGGCTGTATATTGGTCAGAAAGAGGTCACGGGACCGCCTGCATCCAAGCGGTCTACGGCCTAGACACACGGGACTCACACCTGGAGTTATGGTCTCTGGAGCAATTTCCTACGAGAGCAGGGGCATTCTTGTGGCTATCCCAAACTCACTGACTGAAAATTTGTCGTCATTCTGTTAATTTAATCAGTAGTACAGCCCTTCATGAGTAGTATTCAAGGGGGCGTTTTCCAACCGGATAACGCTCGCCCTCACATCGCTGCTGTAACGCAATGTGCTCTACAGAGTGCTGACATGTTACCTTGACCTGCAAAATCACCAGGTCTTTCTCCAATTGGTAACGTATGGGATATCATGAGATGGCACCTCGAGCATCATCCACAGTCAGCAATGACGGTCCTAGTATTGACACAGCAAGTGCAACAAGCATGGAACTCCGTACCACAAAGTGACATTCGGCACCTGTATGACATAATGCATGCATGCTTGCAGGCTTGCCTTCAAAATTCTGGAGGTTACACCCTCTATTAAATTAACATAATTTCACATTTGCACAGCATTTTCTTGAGCTTAAATTAGCCAGTGATCTTGTACATTTAATCAATTAAACATGTTAACTAGACAATTGCATTACCCAAATTTCATTACTCTACGGCAATTTTTTCTTGGTGTTGGGATTTTTTTTCCCGCCAGTGTAGATAAAAACTCTCTACTTTTATTTCTGTATACCAAGAGATTTTTATGCTGGCATGATATAATGCATAGACTAAGGCAATATAATACGAGAAACTTCAAAAACTTCATATCAGCATTTAAGAGTAGTTGTTCAAGAGTTACTCCTACTCCCAGATTTACTGAATTTTCGTAATATTGGGGTTCGGATTGCTGAGACTCTTGTGTACTAAGTTCTCGAACAGATAAAATGACGTAAGTGCATTTTCAAAATCGAGAAAAGTGATCCTAGTTGACAATTTCCAGAAAAAGTACATTGAAATGCAACCTAACTTGAACTTGTCGGCCATCATTGTTGTAATGATGATCAATATCTGTAGCCAAGAGTTTTTATTTGGCACTTTATTTATGTTTGTAATGCTCCAAGTATGGTACTAGCATTGTCTCACCTTTAGAAGCTGTGCTTTGGCGACTTCGAGTGCAATGCCAAATTTCTGACAAACATGTGATAATATTAACTTATTTTCTATGAAATTGTGTTTCAGATGCAATACAAAAATTTTCACTGATTATTCATATTTAAAAATTTTGCTTTCAGAATGAAAAACTTAATGCTTTCATGGGCTTTCTGTTCACAAAATCAGTGCAAAAAATTCCTCGTAAGTTTAGTGAACAAAGTATTTCATCACTAAACCAAATACATATGTACCAATTTTCGCGCACGTTATTTATTTTTGCTATTTATTTAAATTCATTTTTTTCCATTAGAAAACATAATAATTAAAGTCATAAACAGCAGAGCCAACTGGTGTGATTGTAGATAAAATGTTTATGAATCGATTTGTGACTGTCTTCAGTCCCATTTATTTATTAGAGCTGTAGCTAAGTAGTATTCCATGTTTTTTTTCCTTTTTAAAATTTAATAATTATAAATAATAAATTGTAATTGTGGATAAAATTTCCATGGTAACAATAAAGACTCTCTTGAATCACAATTATTTCTTTTGTGAAAAAGTCTAAAACTGTAATTAAGACAAAGATTTTTTCTTATTGTCATTTGTAATGATGATTGATAGCACTAAAGGAGAGGACTAAGAGAAAACTGTAGAAATATAAAATATGCAGTCGAACTCCAATCATCAGAACTCCGATTATCCGAATCGCTTTTTGAAGTTCAGATGAAAAAAAAAACACAGAAATGTTCTGCGATTATTCATACATAAATGACTCTGACTGTCATTTTTAACATGCATAGGGTAATTAAACAAAATAGAGTCTATTTTGGGAAACAATTCCTATTATCCGAATTTTTGATTATCCGAACGAGTCCTGTCCCAACTGCTTTAGACAATTGAAGTTCTACTGTACTTTCACTTCGTGATATCAGGTTTATAAATTGCTATTTCATAGGTATACTATTTTTGTTATTCACTGTAAAACGTTACTGAATTCATAGTTACTTCTTCAGTACATATGCTGCATGTACTGGATTTGGAGATTAATAACTTTTCTTAAAACGATCAAAATAAATTAAATTAATTAAACATGCAAAAAGATGCATAGTAGTGAAGTGCTACGAAATGTTACTCTCATAAAAGGGTGTTGTAAATAATTGTACAAATTTGGGATCGTGAAATTCATTCTGCTTTAGAAAAGATGTAACTGATTTTTGAAGGTGCTCAATAAAATATGAAAATCCTTATATGTTGCTTTGATACATTTTCTTACAAAATCCTAGTTCATACGTTTGACTGAAACACATGATCTAGTTAAGCTCTAAAACAGAATTGAACACATTACTCAGAGTCTAATTCCAAATTTAAACTGAAAACTGACTAGATTTTTCGAAGGCAAATTACATCAAAAAATACATGTATGCTTATTTTATTTATTTCTATTGCGAACATTCATATTTTTTAAACAAATAATCCGAAACTTATTAATACACTCATTTATGTATAGAAACAGAATTACCCATACAAATAATGTTGAGTGTAAAAATAATTATTTTGTAAGATAATCAGAAAAAATACAGTTACAACAGCTTTAAGGCATTCATTCCGTAACTTATATTTACAATGAAAAAGACACAATGTGCAAAAAAACCTTGTATGTTTTTTCTACATACTTATTTATTTTATTATTTCAATCGAAATTACTATCCTCTATATAAAACACATAGCGACAAAAAGCTTTGAAATGCAATTAAACCTTTTTTTTTAATCGTCGTTTTACAATACTGTCAGAATCGTTACAGCCATGGTTTTTAATAATGGTACAAGTTTGATTACTGAATACTTTTAATTGAAATTCAAGGAACTTTTTACAGCAAATGTTCCTTAAAATAAGGAAATTACTAACATAGAAACATTATTAATACAAGAAATGAAGAAATTAACTTCATCAAAAGTTCATTTGCAAGAACATTTCTATTTATCACACAATGCTTGAGGATTTCCAAGTCCATTTCTTCTGGAAAGCACCATCTCCAACCTACAACAAAAGTATTATCACTTAAATTCATGCGAAGTAGGGGAATGTGAGGCAAAGTGAAATGGTAAAATAATTCCATAGTTTGCAATGCCACTTAAATAGCAATAAGTTTCTCAACAAAAAGCCTGATTTCGTTCAAAAAATAAATAGCTCTAAAGATCCTCGAAAAAAAAATAATACAAGTCAAAGTTTAATACACATTTTGTTTGTGATTTACCAAAAATATTCCTTGATATTATAAACTGATAAAGTTCTTGTAATTATTATTTTAAATATTAACTGATACTACTGATGTCCAGTGAAGTATTTATTCAGCTGCCAGTATAGGCACATTTCGATTTTAAATGCTCAATACAATTTGTCAAGTGCAAGCAGGACAATTCAAGTAGTTCACTTCGATTACTTATTCATTTATTTCTTAAATCACATACGAATTTCTTCATTTATTGATTCATTTACATTCCTTTACTTATTCATACACTTATTTATTTATTCATTCACTTATTTTCTTACTCATTCTCTATTTTATTCACTCACTTTTTTTATCTTACATTAATTCATTAATTTAGTCATTAACTATTTATTTGTTTATTTCTCCATTATTAATTCATTTATTCACTTATTTCCACATTCATTTGATGAAAACTACTGTTAAGTATCAAATAGAAAATGCTTCATTTTAAGAATTTTTACTTTTCACTTTGCCTCATGGTTTTTTGAGATGAAAAATTTCCCCCTTTTTTCTGAAAGCGCAAAATAA